>VXAD01006258.1:772514-807594 GCA_013399195.1 Dicrurus megarhynchus
AAAAACTTGAACGAGTAACGAAGCCAGCTGCTCTACGCGGACCATGGTTTTAGCGTACAGAAACCAAAACATCCATCTTTTAAAGACACTTCACAAGTCTTCCCTGAGGGTCAAACTAACACTACAATTTCATTCCACATGATGCTCTCTCCTAACCAGAGCGGCACACCATCCATGGGAGCAGTAGTGATAAAAGAAATCAGGAATTACAGTCAGAAAACTGTGGAGTTATGCTTCCAAAAGCTTGGAAATGCCAAAATGCAGCTTTGCCCCTGCAGCCTTCATTGAAGCCCCTCCTGTGTGCCCAGTGCCATATGATCAGGGCAAAACTTGTTGAATCTATGCACTAAACGATTCACTTCTCCACACTCTGCAAGGAATACAGGGGAAATGATTACATGGTCTAAGCTCTACCAATCAGTTCTGCACTGAGGCATTTTCCATAGAAGGAAAATACTGTTACTAAACTGCCAGCCTCGCATTGCCTCAACATATGACCATCTGTCCATATTCCAAATCTGTCCAGAAATGTATATATAGGTAGCAACTGAAAATTGTAATGATATATATACAGCTAATATGAAAGTACTTTATCCAAATTTTTTAATGAGGAGTATTGCACACTCAACTAAAACTAAGAGCTACATAAACTCTCAGATACACTAAACATGGGGGGGGAAAATTACTGAACTTTGACAGATACACTATAATTTTAAATCTTACATTATTATTGTCTCACCCTGTTATAAAAGCAAGTGCTTTAGTTTCCATCGCTCTAACCAGGATTAGGAGATAACTATCCATGTATAGTGACACAGAAGGGAACATACAGGACTTGGGGGCCATCAGGCATGAGACTGGGAAGGATCTCCTGTAAAAGTAAAAAATCAATATTTAAATTTCTTAAATATAAAATTGCTTTTCCATTTACAGCAGAGACCTGTGCACTTCACAAGAGCAGTAGCAATGGCTCCTGGATGTTGGAAATTTGCCTTGTGTGAGCCTTCTCCTGCTTAAGCCCCGTGTTTCTCTTTGAAGGTCTCAAATTAACAGTTGCAGAGGCTCAGAGTGCATTTCAGAGGGGTTTTGGATGAGATGGCTCCAATCTGGCAAGAAGAAAGGAAGTGTTTTTGCACGCAGCCACCCTCAAAATCAGCAATTTTAAAGTAACTCAAAAATTAGGAGCAGCCGAAGGAAGAAAATGGTTTAGAGGCAACTGAAGCAATTGCAAATGTATGATACAATGCAAAGTCCTCTAGAAAGCCAGCCTGCTGTAACCACCACCCACATACAGGCATCCCAGAAAGACTGGTGTTCACGACTCGGATGTAAATATGAACATACGCAGACACAGAATGGTTTTGCAAACCCCCTTGTGATGCCTGCCCACAGGGCAGCTAATGCTGGTGTGGCTCACCTAACGCGCCCCACTGGGTGCGCAGAGCATCACAGGACTCTGGTCACACACTGCTGCTCCCTGCTGCTCCCCCTGAGCAGTAGCCAAGGAAATCAGGAGGCCCCTTCCATACACTGCTGGTTTACTTTTTATTAGCTGCTTCATTTCTAAGCCTCTAGCGCCACAAATGCAACCTCTACACACCTCACAAAACGGATTTAAAAACCCACGATTTATAAAAAAGCACCGGTCGTACAAGAAGCTTTGAGCACGATTTTGGATACTCTGAACAGCAGACTCCTCCCATCTGTTTGCAATAATTGAACCTTTAGTGTTTCTGAAGTGCCTGAGCAGAGCAGATCAGAGAAGCGAGGATGCACTACATGCAGGATTATACTTTCTTCCAATTTTTAGCATTTTTCACCCCATTTCTTAGCAGGTTTCTTGCATCACCCATTCCCGCTCCCTGGTAGATCAAGCAGTCTCACCTCCACACCCCCTCCATGAGCTTACTCTGGTGACAGCTCTTGCCCCCACTGTGCCCGCCAGCCTGCTCCCTTGTAGCCCACTCATCTCTCATCCCATTGCTGACAAGAGATGGGATGAGAGGGGCCACCACCAGCAGCTTGCCGGGGTGTTTGATCTGTGCCCATGCTCACAGCTTGGCAAGGATGCCAGCACTAACTGGTCCAACAGCAGCAAGAAGAACAGGTACCTTTCCAGCTTGCCATGCAGGCTTGCCCAGGCTGGGAGACTCAATTTAAATGTCTTTCATCTGAGCTCTAATTTTCCTTTAATTGGAGGTAATTGGTATCTGTGAAACACACACCTCTCTATCAAATGTGGCTTGAACTAGATTTCAAATTCACACAGGGAACAGCAGCATAAAAATGCTTACGCATAAATCACACAAATCTTGTCTCTTTGTCTCTTTTAAGTCAGGTTTTTCCACAAATATGCTGACCTTCCTTTGCCATTGTAACCTGGTTCTTGTGGAGGCAGGATGAAGAGATTATTTCACCTAATCAGGAAGGCAATCTGTTCTCATTTTCTTGAAGCTGGGATGTGAAATGAGAGGCCCAAGGGCTAAAGTATTTCAAGGTATTCAGTGCAGTCTGAAAGCACTGCCATGAAGCTGAAGGCTGTACTGGAAATCTGAGGTTAGACAATCCTGGGCATGAATAAAATTAAAATCCTTCTCCTGGCATTCTCCTGTTTACAAGGGCAACCACCATGTTTGACGCCTTACACTCTAAAATTGGAGAGAAATTCCCATTCCTAGAGAAGGCATGGCAGTTTCCAGCATATGTCTGGAGAGAAGGCAGCACATGCAGACCTTTTTAACAGTCCAGGTGTCCTGGGACTATAAAGCCATCACAAAGACACTTCTGAAGCAGTCCACCTCACTTTTGTAATGGCCATCTCTTCCTACCATACTCCCATTTTCTACATTGACACCAACCACTCCTGAGGTGTGGGACACATATCTCATATTTATCCTTCAACATTTTAAACTAACCAGATATGATTAAGGCAAGCAGCGAAAAATAACCACTACATAATCTCCCATCTTCTAAGAACCACTTGCTTCATTATCAAAGCTGCACTCTCAGTACCTCTGATTGCAGTTCCAGAGGGTTGTCTATTTGATCCAAGGTTCAGGTTTTGTTTTCTGTAGAGTTTCTTCCTAAGCCTTTCAAAAACATGGTTCTATAAGCTACATAAGGATTTAAAGTAATGCCTCTCAACCATTAAGAAACAGAGCACCATCTTTATAATTCAGGTAATTATTCTCATTACTAATATTCCTCAGACCAACCTTCACACCACTGTAACAGTCTACTGCAGTAGTAGCAACATTTGCTAATTTTGACCAAAAACGCATCAGCAGACTTAACCTCTGAGTCAGATGGTTTCTGGAGCATCTTTGCTTGCAGGAGTCAAACATGTTTAGGTTTTAAAGAAGTGCTTGGCTCTTCTGAAGTAGAGTAGCTGTCTGTATCACCTGTGTTTGGGCTATCAAAGCAGCAAGGCAAAAATACTTCTCCACTTCCATGGGCAGTGCAATTGTGGTGGTTTGACCCTGGCTGGACATCAGATGCCCGCCAAAGCTGCACTATCGCTCCCCTCAGAGAGAAAATACAATTAAAGGCTCATGGGTTAAGATAAAGACACGTAGAGATCACTCACCAATTACCATCATGGGCAAAACAGACTATTTGGGCAAATTACTTTATTGCCAATCAAATCAGTGTAGGATAATGAAAAAGAAAACCAAATTTTAAAACACCTTCCCTCCACCCGCCTCTTCTTCTCAGGCTTAATTTTATTTCCAATTTCCTCTCCCTCCAAACAGTGCAGAGGGATGGAGAATGGAGGCTGTGATCAGTTCATCACACGTTGTCTCTGCCACTCCTTCTTCCTCAAGGAAGGCCTCGCACACTCTTTCCCTGCTCCAGCATGGGGGTCCCTCCCATGAGAGACAGTCTTCTGTAGACAAACTTCTTTACAGTCCTTCCCATAGGCTGCAGTTCTTCACAAACTGCTCCAACATGGGTCCCTTCCACAGGGTGCAGCCCTCCAGGAGCAGACTGCAGCATGGTCACAAGTGCTGCCAGAAAACCTTCAGCATTGGCTCCTCTCTCCATGGGTCCACAGGTCCTGGCAGGAGCCTGCTCCACTGCAGGTTTCCCACAAGGTCACAGCCTCTTCAAGCATCCACCTGCTCCAGCATGGGGTCCTCCATGGGCTGCAGGAGGATTTCTGCATCCCTGTGAACCCCCACGGGCTGCAGGGGCACAGCTGCCTCACCATGGGCTGCCCCATGGGCTGCAGGGGAGTCTCAGCACTGGTGCCTGGAGCACCTCCTCCCCCTCCTTCTTCACTGACCCTGGTGTCTGCAGGGCTCTTTCTCTCACATATTCTCACTCTCTGGCTGCAATCCGCTCTTGTGCAGTCCCCTTCTTAGCCATGTTATCCCAGAGGCACTGCCACCATCACTGATGGACTTGCCCTTGGCCAGTATTAGGTCCGTCTTGGAGCCAGCTGGCATTGGCTCTGTAGGACACCAGGGAAGCTTCTGGCAGCTTCTCACAGGAGCCACCCCTGCAGCCCCCCACTACCAAAACCTTGCCACAGAAACCCAATGCAGCAATACATACCCCCATTAGAGCAGGGCAGCTGTGCACATTTAGGACTGTTTGCTTTCTTTTACTGGTAAAGTGCAAACAGCACTGGCTCCACAGAAGTTTTTTGCAACACAGACTGACTTTTATGTTTCAGGACTACAAACACAACACACCCAAATGTTTAGCATATTTTTTCCTTTTTTCCCCCCTTGACTATCTTTGGCTGAGGTCAGGCATTATAATCCCAGTGAGCACATTCCACTTTTAAACACCTAACAGTTACATTTTCTGCCTGTTCAACACTTGGCTTCAGGAACAGACAAAGCAAAAGCTGTCTTTAGGAAGCTGCTTTAAAAGACTATTACGGATGTCTAAGCAACACGAAGCAGCATTTTTGAAATCCAAAAAAACAAAAAATAAAGACTTGGACATGGCTCAAGGAATACTTGATGAGAAACAGGACAGAGTGTGTGCTAGAGAATAGGGGCTGTGCTTAAACTACCCAGTCATTTGCTTTAACACTCACGCCTCCGTTTCCCCATCTCAAAAGCCAGGATAACCCATCCTCGACAAGGCAGATCGAGACACTCACAAGGACTGCTATTTAAGTACTACCCACTGCGAGAAAAGCCTAGATACTGATCCCCAGTACTAGTCTCTCTAAATTTACCTATGCATGTCAGCCTGCACCAACATTAGTAAAAACTTTCCATAGTATCCTGAAATAATTGTTCCTAGACTACAGCAATTTGTCAGTTGGTTGATTGTTGGGGCTTTTTTCCCTTGCAGAACTTGGATGATCAGCAGTCTTAACTTACCAAAAAAAAAAAAAAAAGAACAAATCACCACAACTAAACAAAACAACTCACAATGGTTTTTTTTCTTATCAACCAATTCAAAAGGTAACAATAACTATTTTGGCCACCTTTCAATTACTGTTGCATTTATTTCAAGTGTTTCAGCTCAGGCTGCTTAGCTGCAATTATGGCTGTCTGTCTCACACCTCTGTGAGTGGTTACTACATCCTTTTAAGTCTTTAGAAAAGAAGAGGGAGATCAGCCTTCCACCACTGCCAGCAACAGAGTAGCTGCAGTACAAACAGGGATTCAGTACCCTGCTGGCAGTGTTACCAACATTACATAAACTGGTACCAAGTTTTAAATAAAATGGCACTGCAATGTGCAGAGATGCTTATACCAGGATTTAGTTAAAACATAATTTGTAGGGAATGAAAAAATAATTTCATCCAAAGCAGTTTCTAGATCTAGTTTACCACACAAATATATAAACCCTTGTCCCAGCAAAGGAGGCACAGGCACTGACCGTACCACCACCTGGCAGTAATGACAAAACCAGATAAGAATCAACTGTTTTGCCTTTGCACAAGACCTCCTTTCTACATCATCATTTGTCACATACAGGGCAAATAAATAAGAGGTGACAACACCAGCACTACCTCTGCTTATGCAGCCCTGTCAGAATCATCAATTCTTCTTCAATGTACCTAACATGCACTGAAACAGAAAAACACAACAGACCAACTTCAATCAGACACTTGGTTACACTATTTGACTGCCCCGGTGAAACACATTTGGACAGAAAATAACCTACTTCAATTTATCATCATCAGTTTCAGTCCTTCCCACAGGAAGGAGCTCAAACCCTTGTGAAAACTCACTCCTGCATTTAGCTCCCCCTTTTGTCCAACACTCCAATGTGCTACCAGTGTAAAGCTACCACAGAAGCTCAGCATCAGCAAAGACAGAAGCTCGCTGGCAGCAGTGGCAAGTGCTACACACAGATGGGCCTTCCTGGACACCCCCCACAAAGCCACTCCACAGGAACCAGAGTAGCAGGCAAGGCAGTGAACTGTTACCTTCACAGCAATGCGGCTAAAAAGACAAGGTACAGAATTTCAATCCTGCCTGCAAACTTGGAGAGCAGGGCAATTCAGAGTATTAAATATTTTATTAGGGTTGCTCTGTGACTGCGTAGCTCTCATTCCATCTTTTGCTACAGATTGAAACAAGTGTTTGCTCCAGCAAGTCAATTCACACATAAATACCTGGGGACTCCCAACAGGAAAAAGAAAATGATTTGTCAAGATGATTCTTACAAATCTGAAAGATCCATCAGCATCCCCAGTGTTGCTTGGATTGAGACACTGTTCTTCACTCCAACACTGACTCTTCATCCAAGGCAGCCTCTTGCCATTTACCAGCAGAACCTAGAGCAGAGGTGACACTGCCCATGGGGACCAGATACACCTCTTCACTAGCAGCAGTCCACAGAACGGAGTCAGGGAGAAGTTCCAAAATAAAAAGGACACCGCTACATTTTTAATAGTTTATTAACACTTTAACCTTTAATAACTTTGAAGAAGGCCTGAAAGATAAGTTTCGCTTATTGACTTTGTCTTTTCCCCTTTGGCAAAATGTCACCTTTCAACTCCTCCCTCCACCCTCCCTCCTCCTCCCAGAAGGATAATGAAGTTCCAAGCTACTGTTTGGTTGCTTCTTTTAAGTAAGTTGGCTTCAAACATAGCAGCAGAAACATGCAAGCCTGGGCAATAGTGTTTGTCAACAGCTTTTAGAGAATGAGTAGAAATGCACAAATAACTTGTGCATTGATACAAATAACTTTTTCTTAAATGAACTTTATATATATATATATATATATATATATATTCTAAGTGGTTAGATTTGGTGCCCAGTATTACCACAGAAGCTGTATCTTCTAGTTAAGTAGGTTTGTTTTCTTTTTCCCCCTGAACCATACTACTCTTTTTTAAAGTGCTATATTCATAAAAATTTTAAAATAACTACTTTGATACTGTATACTTGTATTATCTTGCCCTTTTGAGAAATCAGAAGAGCAACCTGCAAGGTGTATTTAACTCAAGCTACGCATTTCCCCTCACATGACTTTATGGGCATCACCGTCTGCTCATATCACCAGGAGCAGGTGGAGAGACTGTATTTCCCTGTGCTTACATACACGAGTAAGCAGGCAGACAAAGCAAGAAGTTCTAACCATTTCAGGAACAAAGACAAACAATTTAATCCATAGTACATAATTCACTGAATACAGTTGATCTCATCCAAAGTCACTCCTGAGAGCAAAATAGTTTTAGCATTACATTTTATATACAGCTATGAAGGGATTACGGGAAACCAAGACAGTCTCCTTAGACCATTACTGAGAACTCCGGTTACGAGAGCGCTGTACTTTCACCTTGAAAACATTACTTAAACCATGACCAAAGTTTTACCACCAACTGTTTTCTTACTTATGAAAAAAGTTATTTCATTCTGATTTTATCATTTTTATCATATTTCTGCTGCCAGATATCAAAACCTGAGTCAGCCACATTGAGCAATGACTTGTTTTTCTGCTTTAAAGTCCTCTAAGTGCTAGCACCTTTGAAAACCTCCGTACACCATGCTGTAAACATTTTAAGATCTTCCAGAGGGTTTTGTTTGGTTTTTCTCCCTTCAATGCAGGAATGACTGCTCTGTCTGAAGCAAACTACATCCTGCACAATATTGCTTTCATTATTTTCCACGTAATCAGTTTGGAACAGGTTATGAGAGTTTGATGTGGCAATATTCTGTTAGAGAAAAAAAATCAGGAGAAATACACCATTCTGAACCAGTGGAACCAAAATAATCAAAACCTTAACATAGTTTTTTCCAGTCACTGGGATGGAAGGAGACTTGAATGCAGACACTGGAACAAGTAATTGGAAACATCAGTGCTTGCATGCTTAAGTGAAAAGATAAGCAGTATTTGCATTTTCTCCATCATCTTCCTTGTACATGTGCAAGATCTCATAAAAAAAGTTTACCACAGAGAGCTATGACAGAACATGACATAATATTTTTTTTTAAAAAAGCACTAGAAATCAAAGGCAACCAAGATAATGTACATCTTTCCCCGAACATTTTTCTCAGCTACATAAGGTGTGCATATACCAAGGTCTAACACACTTAGCTGCACCACATCAAGTCAAGCTGTCCAAGAGCATACACAATTTTGCTTACAGGAGTATACTTCTTTCACAATTTTTCAAGTTTACAAGTAATTCCCTGTATTGGATTATGCTTACTCAGAAGTAGAGATAATATTTTGTTTCAATACTAGTTTGTTTTTATGTCATATTTAGAGATGAGGCAAGACATAAGATTAAGTGCAGGGAAGCATTTCAGACCCCAAAAATGCATTTTTTAAAACTTAGCTATACATGGTTAAAACAGGTAGATCTGCCAAGAGTTGCATAAAATGATTTCTATTTCCCAAAGGTGAGCAACTGAGCAAAAGGTGAGGAACTCAGCAAATATCAACTCTTCTGCATCATGGAATTCACTATGGGTGTCTGAATGATTCAACTTGCATTTTTTAATATCTTCTACGACAGAATTATAAACTGAGTAAGTTAGTATATGTGAATTAAGTACCCTTAAGAAAACAAAGAATAATGCTGACTCCTGGAAGACACCCAGAAGATCCAAAGATGGAACAGAAGGTTGATTATTACACTCCTGCACAATCCAAGCTAATTGTTAATATATTGAAAACATTCATGTCTGGTATTTGTACCTGCTGGATATCCAAATTATTCTGTCCCAAAACAAGTTTGATAACCATCCTCTTTGTAGCTGAAAGCAGCCAGAAAACATTTCATTTTTTTAAAACAAATGGAATGGAAACCTCTTTTTTTTTTTTTCTCTCCCAAGCTTCAATTACAACAGTCAAAGCCAGAGACTTAAGCAAATAAACTTCAAAATAGCCATTTGTTACAAGTAGCAAAGTACCATGAACAATGAACTTGTTAAGAATCCCCTCTAAAAGCACGACACACACAAACAGGCTACCCGGCAGAAAAATCTGTTAACAATTTTATTTCTTTTGTCATGTTAAATATTATGGGACAGGACTGTTAAGGATGAAAAACTCTCAACAATGCCTCACAAGGAATAAGAAAGAAATTCTGCCATGATATTAGCAAAGTAAGGTAAGGAGAAAATTTACACAGTAAGAGGCACCATTTCCCCCAGAATACCTCTTGTCATATTCCTGAATGAGTGGGATTAGCAATCTAATAAATCATTTGTCAAGAGGTAACAGCAACAGATAAAATTTTAAAGGATTATTAAAATAACATTTACAAGACTCTGAACAATTTTCGAATTCTTATTAAAACCACAGAAAGAAAGAACAATTCTTTATTTATGAATTTTCATAAAGGACTGACTGTGCAACTGATACCTGCTATTGATGACTGAATGTACAATTTTGTCCAGCAGCTGAACAGTTTGTCTTTTCAGATTGTGTTTTCTAACCGTGCGAGATCATTAAAGGCAAAGCCTGTTATGATGCTGTACACAAGAACAGCCACTCGGGCCATACTACCCATGATGTGGTAGGTAAACAAACCTTTTTCTGGCCAAGAGAAAACAAAACAAAACAAAAAAAAAAAAACAAAAAAGGATCCTGCAGTTTTGCATGCTTCTCTCTCACTCATTCTTTCTACAAGATGAACTTCCCTAGAAAGAATCCAATGAAAATGGCTGCAATTACAACAAGAAGTGAAGGAAGAGAATTAGAGCCATTATCTCTGAGGGCCAAAGCTGTGGGTGATCCAGATTTATCCGAGTGCGCTACCTTTCTGAGCCTCAAGCCTTCATCCTGAGGGGAGGAAAAAACACAGATGGGAAAAAATATAAATACATCATTATAATAGTAAAAACTGAACTCAAAGGGCCATGTTTACTGGTGAATATTTAAATAAAGTTTCTTAAAAAAATCAACACATACAACATGACAACGCACCAAAATTCAAAACATGGACACAGAAAACCATATCTTAAATAAGGACCATAATTCACTAGTCTCTCTGCTTAAAAAATATTCCAAAAATCTTGGTAGGCCCAATGAAGCATCCTGCTCCTACTTAGTATATGTCAAAATTAAATAGAAGTAATTCCTTATTGTTAAGGAGAAGCATCTGCTTTGTTTAGTGTCAATGTCATCAGGATTACAGGTGTGGAGATATCATATTATTTCATAGTTCTTTAAAAGACTACCACAGCCAGTGAAATTGTCAGAACTGTTCCAAAAGCAAATATATAGAGAAGACACAAAGTCATGTATTGACTACTTATGGGTCACTGAAATGACACCTTTACATAAAGGTACTACAAAGTAGTGCTTACTTACCTCCTCTGGCCAAACAATTGTTCTTATTCTCTGTTTGTAATACAAAATGTTACTGCTCTGGATCTCATTTACTCTTTATTAATGAAAAATAAAGCACTTTTAAAAAGCTAATTTAATTCAGTAGCTTTGACTTAGACTTAAAGTAATAAGATCACCTTAAATAGGACCATTTCATTTAAGAAGAAGATTATGCAGCTTCAATGTCTCATCCATGACAATCAGAAAGTCTCAATCACTGACAAGTTCAAGATATAAATTATATACAGGACAGTAAAACCATATTACGAATCAATCTTGACATTCTAACAGTTTTATCTACTTGCTGGAATATACATCTTTTGACCTAATTACAAACCAGACCTTTTAAACAAGCAGAAGTTCAATGTAAATGTGGACACAGAACTTACTCTCAGGTGCCGATTTTCATCTGTCAGCTTCATAATCTCTGCCTGAAGTCTTTTGCACTCCTCCACGAGCTTCCTTGTTTCAGTATCATTAAGTGAAACACTATGTGGTTTTGGCATCGGTCCGTCCTGCTTAGACGTGTTCAGTACTGGGGTGGATTTGCTTGCATCTATATCATTCTACAAATATCAAGAATGATTTGAGAATTTTACTTACCTAGAGAAAAATCATCCACAGCTTAAAAGTGAAACAATGAAGCTACCAATATAGTTCAGCAAAGTTTATATTTACAGTAAGCTGACCAGATACACTGACAGTTCAGTTCTGATTAGCTCAAGTATTAAAAAAGCAAGAGAAGATTGCATTGTTTACCTGGTGCTACAGTACATTCTACTGAGACACAAATTAATACTTTAGCTGCTTAACACTGACCCAGAAGGCATCCAAAAGAGGGCATAAAATACACCAAAGATCATCTGAACTTGGAGGGAAAAAAATAAAAGGAAGAAAGTAATCCTGCAATAGTAAGAAACAAAACAACATAAAACCAAAACAGGTCATGTCACAAACTCCTATAAAGTATGTATGACACAAATGTTTGGCACTTACAGCAACTTCTAGTGAAGGAAAATAAAGTGCTGCACAAACATGAAATTTAAGTCTCACAGCATCTGAAATACGTATTACTAATTTTGAAAAGTCACAAAAAGCCGTGTGAAAAACAGTATTAAAATTAAAAATCTAATTCCCACAGCTCTGCTCAAAATCACAGAATCATAGAATAGTCTGGCTTGGAAGGAACCTCAAAGAACATCTGGTTCCAATCCCCCCACTATGGGCAGGGACAATATTTACTAGATCAGATTGCCCAAAGCCTGATCCAACACAGCCTTGAACACCTTCAGGGATGGGGCATCCACAATTTCTCTGGGCAACCTGTTCCAGTGCCTCACTACCTCCTCAGTAAAGAATTTCCTCCAAGCATCTAACCCAAATCTTTCATCTTTTACTTTAAAACCATTCCCCCTTGTGTTATCACTATCTGCCTCTGTTAAAAGCTGCTGCAATGGAGTGTTCATGGAGCCTTCTCTTCTCCAGGCTCAACAACCCCAGTTCTCTCAGCCTGTCTTCATATGAGAGGTGCTCCAGCCCTCTGAGCATCTTCAGGGCCCTCCTCTGGACTTGCTCCAACAGGTCCACATCCTTCTTATGCTGGAGAACCCAGAGCTGGACTTGGGACTTCAGATGGGGGTCTCACAAGGGCAAAGTACAGGGAGGGAGAATCACCTCCCTTGACATGCTGGCCACACTTCTTGTGATACAGTCCAAGATGCCTTCTGGGCTGTGAGCACACACTGCAGATTCATGTCCAGCTTTTCAACCACAAGAACCCCCAGTCATGGCAAGCCTGACTGCCAGTGAAGACTGAGGCAAAGAACTGAGTGAGTACCTCAGGCTCCTCTATGTTTGTTGTCACCAGTTCTCCTTTCTTGTCTATCAGGGGGGATTCACTCTCCTTGTCATTTCTTTTCTGACCTACGTACTTATGGAGTCCCTTCTCATTACTCTTCACATCCTCTGCCAAGTCCCATTCCCTCTGTGCCTTGGTTCTCCTGATCCCACCTCTACACCCCCCCAAACCATATCCCTGTACTTCCCAAGTCACATGTCCCAGCTTCCACTGGCTGTGCATTGCCTTCTTACTCCTCAATGCAAGGAGCAGATCCTTGCACAGCTATGCCATTTTCTGGCCTGCCTTCCTTGATTTCTTACACATCAGGATGGAGAGTACTTGCACTCTAAGAAAAATGGCCTTAAAGAGCTGGCCCAAAAAGGGCCTAAAGCCCCCTAAGAGTGGCTGTAAAGAGCTGACTTTTTAATTAAAGAGTCAGCTCCTCTGTCCCTAGGGACAGTTTCTTAGGAAAAAGTACAAAAGGAGGTAGCTTTGTATACCCATTACATTTCTCTCGCTACATTACACACTTCATAAAATTAAAGCCAGAAAGTAGATAACTAAGTACCTTGATAATAAATGCTCAACCTTTACGTTTTTACTGTTTAAAACACACTTCGGAAGCTTACACCTTTGTCTCATAAATTATTCTTTACCAAAAAGAAAAAACAACAAACCAACCAAAAAACCCAGACCACAAAGCAACTGCTACATCCCCTTCCCTCCAAGATTATACTGAGATTGCATATGAAAACACTAAAGTATAAAAATAACAAAAGGATAGTTTTTTGGCACTGGTCTCCAATCCTGGAGTTTCTAAGATGTGGTTGGACAGAGTTTTCCCTTTTGGACAAGATCTTGGACCAGATGGTTATTTCAAGGTCCCTTTAAACCTGGGCTGTTCTGTGATTCTATGAATCCTTAAAAAGTTATATACTGAACACCCCTCCTGACTAACTTAGTACAAACTCCTTCAATTCATTTAATCATTAAATCAAATAGGTTGAAAAAAACCTGACATTTCTGTGAGATCCTACCAGTCAGTGGTACAGATCTTACAGTTTCTTACTCCTTACTTACCAGTTTATCATTTTCGTTGGGCATTTCAAACACACATCTCAATTTGGAGTCCATTAACTCATCAGGTTTCGCTTCTTTCCACTAAGACAACAATTAATACAGTTATTTAACATGCTGGACTCATGCAAACATCTCAACAGTTCATAAGCTTGCTCTTAGCTCTGGTCTCCTATACAGCTGAATACCATGCTTACCCTCCCTGTAATTTTCAGACTTGCTTACGAACAATGCTTTCTTTTCACACTCACTGCTGTGAAGTAAAAAAAGCTAGAAATGGTTATTCAAGTCTGGAAATGAAAAAGAGTAAACTGAATGCAAGGGTGGATCCATCAGAGGTTTGTATGAAATAGGGAGGGGACAATAGAGTGGTTTCTTAACACACAATGAGAAACAAGCAGCATCAGAGTCAGTTTGACGAGAAAGTTCTAGCCCTATTAAGCTTCAGTAAATGTACTTCTTGTATCCCATCTTGGAAGCACTGATTTTAAACAAAAGATTGAAAGAAGCCTTTTAGTAACTCTGTATTTGTTCTAGAGTAAATTTCTTTAGTTCTTCAAATTTTAGACTTTTAACCACTTTCTCCTTTTCCTGCATATCATATGACAATTTGGGCCTAGAGAATTTTTCAAAGCTCTTTATAAAAAACATCTAATGGTTATCAGTATATTTCAATAACTAAAATATGCTGGAATCTCTCTCCTCAACTGACAATTAACTTTCAAAGCATGCACTTCATGTAGGTGCCTTAAATTCTTAGGCTCAGAGGCTGCTCTGAAGTCTGCAGCAATTTTTCTAATAGGTCCTCTACTGTTACCTTAGAACTGTAGGTGTTACAGACTCAAATATTCCAGTTTTTCATAACATCCTTCATATTATTTTCTTTTCCAGTGGCATTATTTGTACAGTAACTTATAACAACAATTATCAATTTCCTGAAAGATTCATGTCTCAGTATTGTATACCTGAACACACTAAGAAAGCAGTTATTTGAAAAGTATTTTCAAATAAAATAAAAAGCTGGTTTTTATATCCTCACCAAATAGCCATGCTTCATTTACCACACATAACCAAGAGCTACTAGAGCATATGAAGAAAAACAAACCAGTTCAAAAAGGCAGACAGATGTTAACTTTCACATCTCAAAAGCTTCACAAAATCTAGAAGGTTTTCCACTGCTTCCAGTGAAGAGTGATGCCACAGTAGTCTTTGCCTTCTTATAAGGGGACAGAGCCTAAACCTGAAAAGGTCTCCTGGCTTTCAGCAATTTATAAAACCTCATTTTTATCCTTTGTTTCACCTCTCCTTCTCTACCTTGAGTGAACATCAGATGTACTTGTGTAAACACAGGCATTCCCTGAAATAGTTTGTAGAGTTAGAAGCATGTGCAATGTCGACCTCCACCTTAGGACATACTTACGGGAGTCCATATACACCCTAAAAGGCACGTTCTGACAACTGAGGGCTTCATTCCCATTGCTGCCAGCCAGTAAAATCAGAAACAGGCACCTTACTTCTGAACTAACAAGCACAAACCTACATATCTTCTTTCTGGATCTTGTATTAGACCAACCCAGCCTAAGAACTAAAGCTACAACATGTTCTATTGAAACAGAAAATAAATCTATCATTTGTCCTGTGTTTAGCTACTTGGTATCTTGTAGGGAGACACATCTTAGTCTTGAAAATGTTTTAATTCATTATAATCCCATTCAACATTTCACTTAAACACTTTTCAGACCAAATGAACCCATTTCATTCAGCTTCAGGCTTGTTGTTTAAATATACTCTTGATTCCTTCAAATTCAATCTGTTTATCCCCTTCAAATTAGCTGCGTATAAAGGAATAACATGCCCATATTTTAACACTGAACTGACCTTACCTTAGACTCACTACTATATCCATTCAATAACCTTGAGGTTAATCACTAGAGGCAAGTTTTAAGAACTGTCCTTGTATTTCATACTAAAAACCCTAAATCACATTTGAAGTCACACTTGTTCAGAGAAAACCCAATTCTTCTTCAAAAAGAAACTGCAAAAACATGAATCATTTATAGTTAAGCCAAATTTTTTAAGAAAAAAAAAATACAACAGTCATTTTACTCTGTTTTTACTTACCACTGCCTCCATATCTGTAATATTTGGTGGTGCATAGGTTGTTTGTACCATAAACTTGTGTTTACTCTTCTCGTTGGGGTCATAGTCAAAAGGCTGCAGCATTACTGTTCCAAAGAAAAAATTAAAACTGTGATTCTTCAGTTAATCGCTACAGCAAGCATGCTATCCACTTCAGATTTATTCCTCATTGAACAGACACTGAAAGTTAAAATGCAAAGGCATGGCATACACTGTAGAAACAGGGACTGAGAGGTCAGAGTCTGGTGTAGCTGACATGATTAGTCCTGTAATTACTATAGGAAAAGACATTTCATATACAAATATGAACAAATAGATCCTGTAAGAAAGACAAAAAAAATTTACATCTATGTATGTGTGTGGGGGGGTAGGCTTGAAACTTGATCTACCAGAGGATGAGGACTCAGTGAACTGGAGAGATGAATTATTTGGCAGTGCACATACACCTGTCTTCCACAGAATGGGAATGCCAGTTCAGTATATCTTTATACAAAATTAAGAGAAGCAGAAGCAGTTTTAGAAAAATATAAGAAAAATTACATGGAGTCCTATAACAGGTATCTGTATATGTACCTCTTTTATAGCAATGAAAAAGCTATAGAAGAGATACTGATAGAGCTAGAAAAATGCAAAAGCAGAAAGAAAAACAGTAACAAGTAACAGTAACAAGCTGTGAAAGAAGAAGAGTAACATGCTGTATTATGGGAAAAAAACCCAACAACACGCAATTGCTGTTAATAAGTTAACAAACAATATATGACAGGATAATAAGTAGTAAATTTAGCTCATCAAGGTAAAGAAAAACAGCTCTTACGGAATTTGTAATTTCGGGAAAAAATGAATTAACATGGCTGAAGAAAGTTACTTAGTGATTCACAATTGAAAAGTGATAAATAATTTTAAACTGTCTGTGGACTTCCTTAAAATGCTTGTCAAATCACATCTCCAACAATGAATTTAAAAACTTGCTTGGCTCTGAATCAGCATGATGCATTAAACAGGCTGAAGACAGCTAACACTACCTCAATATTCAGTTTTGAACGTAAAAGCTTCAGCCCACAGTATCCTATAGTTATTTCTCTCTGCACAACAATGTGAGAGAAATCTATTTTTAATTATATGAAAGATGACTCAGCACTGAAAACATTCAGTTGAGAGACTGATGAGATAAAGTGGGTCACTAGAAAAATAATCTGCGCAATTATCCTAGCAAATTACCCAAAAGAAATTATATGCCTAAAAACAAAAAGATGAAGCTGACACTTTGGGGAAGAGAACTTAGTTCTGAAAAGCACTGTGGAGTCACTGTAACTCAACAACTGCACTTGAAAACATCTTGAGCTCACTGTAGCTGAATAACTGCATGAGAATCCAGTAATACAGAAATAGGCACATCAAAGACTTCCTGCTATGCCAACTGAAGAGCTGAGCAGTGTGACACTGTTTCCCTTTATTGGTGATCCTGAAGCCACAATATTCTTAACAGCTCCAGTACTGACTCATTTAAAAAAACCAAAGTATTTAAAGCTTTAAAAGGATGATTTGCAACTGTGAAAATACACAGGATGTAATCCTTCAATCTATTCAATTCCCTGAAGAGAAAGTCCAGCAAGATCTTGATTGTGGTATCAAACTACCCACTGGAAAGATCCCAGATACCAGATCAAACACATAGCTAAGGCAAAATGGCAGTAAGTTGTAGTTGAAGATGGAAAAAAAGAAGTTTTTGACTACTTGAATCTTAAACCAATTCTCAGTAAAATGATCTTTCTGAGTCAGTAAATACCACATGAGTCCAGATGCTGGATTGCCCATGGTAAGCAATAATGAAGTTTTAAAGGGCCCCATTCTACAGATCATATTAGATCAGAAAACTCCTATAAGGAAAGTTACTCTAAGGTTTTAATCAACCAAAGTTTTCTTGGGTTCTTCTTTTCATCATTTGAACATATTACCTGAAGATAGCTCTCCAGCTTCTTTTAAACTGAAAGGGTGTAAGAATGTGAATCTGAAAAGCTCTGAGGATTGCTCAATTATCTCCCTTCTGCTTTGCTACAGAGGTCTCCAAGGATTCTAAAATTATCAGTTTGCTAGACCTAGGAGATCTTGTATTGCCTGTGATCTCTACAACCTGAATCCCCCTTCTTCTAGAGATTCTACCTCAAAATGGTCAGGAGAATGACCTACAAAAATAATTTACCAAATCTGAAGACTAGTATCTAGTCTCTTCCCATTTTCTTGAGAAAAACAACTAGCTACAATTGTAAACTAATTTTTTTCTTAAATGCAATGAACTATCAAATGTTACACTTTAAGCACATCAGAGCAGCCAAGTAATGCTCTACTGCAGGATACAAACATGAATATAGTAGTCTGAAGCAAAGGTACTGTTAATGTCACTGCCCATTTTCAATTTGCTTTTCCTCCTTTCAGAGAGCCACAGAAAAATGTGACAAAGGCAAGTATTTCTATACGGAGGATTTTTTCATGTATCATTGCAGCTCTGCATCAAGTTGCCATCACACTAATGAAGGGAATCACTTTTATTTTTAAAAAAAAACATTTTAAAAAGCTGACATACTTCAAACAGTAAGTCAGTCTTTAAGATCAAGCATTAGGGAACTTCATTAAAGGCTTTTTAAACACTTAACCTACAACCGCATGTATTTGTTTTTACCTGAAACAATTACAGATGATCCTGGGTCAATAATTCCACTGTTTGGCCTCACACAGTATCGACGAGGTGCTGTGGTCTTCACTTTGAAGCATACTTTCCTATCTGATGGATTTCGTAGTTTAAGATTTGTAGTTACTACATCTGTAAAGGGACCTGAAAAAAAGGTTGGTCTTTTTTAAATATACGTGTATCTCTGGAGAAGAAATCTGTTTATACAGTAAAAGTAACTCTTAAAATATATCTTGTTGCCAACAAACTTCTAAAAGCAGGTTAAATCATACACCTGTTAGGCACATACGCTGTGTTACATGCAGAGTGCTCTGTCGCCTTAGTTATAACAATATACATTACAGCAATCAAGAACTCTCAAACAGTACAACAGACTCAAGCTGCCGGTACAAGTGGTTCATACATGCATATGCTAATTTTACGAAATCATTCTTAACATTTGAAATACCAAGAAGGTACTGCAGAAGTAAATTTTGCTGAACTTTTCCTTATGAATAGAAGCAACACATTCTTTGGAACTCTTTCAATTGTTTAAAGAAAGAAAACAGACTAAAACATAGTCACTGCTATATTTCACTATATTTCAACTTCTATTGGCTTCTGAGCTCCTATATACTTGACCGAACAAGGCACCAGTCTCCTCTTTTAAACTCAAAATAAGCAAGAGAAATGATACTCTGTTGATGCATGTACTCTAACTGATCCCCAGAAAAGCAAGTTGTAGTTGCTATATTTATGTATTCAATGCAATGTACTCTCTTCACTGTATTTATGTTAAACCTTCAGGATAGGAATTCCTTCCAAGACTGGACAACACTTGGACAAGAGGCATAATTTCAATATCAAACTGCAAAAGCATATCTTCCAACAGAGATCCCCTTCATGCAATGCCACACAGCAACAGCACAAAAAATAAGGTTCACAGTATTCTGAGACGTGTTAATCTGCCTTATCCTTTTGTCATCTGAAAGCAAGACTGCAAGGGCTCTAGAAAAATGGTATTTCCGATGAACACAAAATTTATTCAAGAATATTTCATGTGTACATTAACTTTTAAGAACCTTCTTTAGAGTTCTTTAAAATTACACATTAAATTACTACAAAATAATTTTTATCAGCATTGAAAACACGACAACAACTTTTCCATTAAAAAACTACAAAGAAAGCAAACTTGAGATTAAACTGGATGAAAAATATATGTGATATGAACAAGTGGTAAGGTACAACAAAGCCACTAATTACATGAGACATAGGAAGTCAACTCTTTTCTGAACACCTTATTCCACAGAGGAGTCTGTACTTCTCTGAAGGAAATAGCTCTGCCCACCATCAAACATGTTACTACATTAGAGGGCTCACTATTTGACTGATGCCTTTGTTTCTATAACTCATTCCAAATACTTGATTTTGAGAGAGCATTAAACTGTCTTAACACAAAACACCAAGATACAAATACATAAAGACTAAAAAGAGAATTACTAGCAACCAGAATACTGAGATGTAGATGAAGGTACATGTGAGCTAGGTTTAGATTCAGTGAGGTTCTTTTGACAAAATAGGAACTGGTATTATTTGTCTGAAACTTCACTTATAATCTGACTTTATATGGTGGACAAAATAAGTCATCCTCTCAATTCAGGCAAATTTGACACAGCCCCCAAGATTGAAAAACTACTTGAAAGTTTCCAGCCACTCATCTCCTGATGGTTCCCGCAGGATCCAGTTGTCTTTACTTATAGAGAGACATCCAAAAATAACTCCCATCACCCATACCACAAACTGAACTAAAATCAGGCAGTTGAATACTCTTCTCACTCTAAGACTGGTGGATACACTCAGAACACACCAAACACATATTTTTTCAAGCTACACACACATTTTTGAGGAAGTTATTCTGGGAGTTTAACTAACAACCACCTAAGCTATTAGTCATCTAATAACCACTGCTTTTGCAGTGCCCAGAGGCAAACAGCACCTCGAATCTGGCTTTCAAACTTGTGGGTTGCTTTTTTTTTAAACCTGAGGAGATCTGCTTCTCAATCTTGTCAACTACTTTTACTAAGGACATTCTGCACAAAGGAAAAAAAAAGACACAGTTCAGAGGCTCATTTTGAAAACCATAATCATCAAGACTGTTCAAAACCAGCTTGTTGCAAGACAAAGTAGCAGTGAATTTAAAAAGTGATGATTAACTGGTTTTTAAACTAAAATACAAGATGTTCTGTTTCTTTTGAGACGTGAAAGGTCTCCTCAAGCCTGCCTTTTTAAAGTGTGTAATAACAAGATAGGATTCAAAATATTCTTCAAATTACTCTGATATTTACTGTCAGTTTCAACACCTCAGATAATTAAAATAAATCTGCTTTCCTTTCCCAGGTACATGAATGCAGTGACCTCCTTTGCATTTCCTGGATACTTCACAAAGAGAGACTTTTAGCTCGGGGACATTTTTTAGAATCAGACATTTCTTTCAGTGGTGACTGAAATATTTTTCAAGGTCTAGAGGATGCTTTTGACAGCTTTACCTTTCACCTGCTTTCTAAAAGCTTTAAAGAAAATAGCTGTATAAAGCCTCTCAAGACTTGCAACCATCAGATTTAATAAATAGGTGGTAGCAAATTGGTGCACAAAAGGAAAAGATGACTGAATTTCATTGTTCCTGCAGAACCCAGCTGTTTTGGTAGTTTTGTGGCATACCAACAGCATGGATCTGAGCAGGGACAGGTGGGAACAGATAGAAGGATAGTAAATCAGAAAAAAAAAAACTATTACCTTTCAGAGGAGACACACGATCTAAGTTAGCATGACATATCCTTCAAAAAAGAAACTGCAACACCTGAAGAAGATTCTGGAGTTCACTATTACACAAACATAAGCACCCCTAATTTTAGAAGGGTGGGGGAATGAAGTACAAGCTGGCAGTAACAGCCTAAGTGCAAAAGCCTAAACTATGACCGTTCTTGAGGAAAAAGGGGCAGAGGCAGAAGAGCCAGGAAGGAGAAATGTTTTGGATCGTATTACACAGACTGCATGTAAACAAGGAAAAGAACTGGCAAAGATGGATACAAACACTACACACATGCATCAAAATGGACAAATGCACACCCACTTCATCTCAGTAAACATTCAACTACACCAGGGCAGCATTATAATCTCAAAAATAGCATCTCACCTGCTGCTTGCATGACACTCAGGTCCAAGCAGGTTTTTATTTAAGCACTTAAACCTCAGACAGGCTTATGTCTAACTGTACACACAGAAGCTGTGGTAGTTCAACTAATAACTCAGGCTATATATCAGTGTAACATGATGTCGAATGACAAGAGATCATTGCTTTATAAACCTGTAATTTCAATCTAATAACCTCAGGAAATCAAGAGTTACTTTGGAGGGGACAGTGAGTTCAACAACTCTCTTAGTAGTGTAAATTCAAGACACCAATTACAGCATCTTCCTGGAATGGAGGTTGTGAGAGTGCCAGTTTGTTCCAACGGTTTTGAATGGAGTAGTAGCAATTTACACCACAAGTTTTCCTGTCATTTTGACTTACGAGGGCCTTAAAAAAGAAGGACAGACACCTGCCTAATCACACTCAGAAATACCAGACATATCCAAAAACTTAATGTGTGTGAAATATGAATTTCTATTTCAGCTATCTTGCAGCGCAGTCACCACAACATTAATGGCAGGGTTGCCTCTGGCAACTATGAGCTTGGACTACAGCAACTAGTGGGCAGAAGAAATACCACAGATTCTGCAGAGCCAGCTTCCACTGCTGAAACCCAGTGCCAAGTTTCCCAGCTTGCCACAAGCTTGATAGTTATGCTGCAGTTAAGACCAAAATACTATGTATTACTGGACAGGTAGGACCTGTACAGAGATCTTTTTCATCAAGTGTTATTTTCACTTCAGATTCAGGTCTCCTTCACTGTCCCAGCTTCAAAACCCATTCCTCTACCACCTGAGATGGTCAAACATCAGGGAAAAAATGATGATGTGAATATGCCTTCCTAATGTGTGAAGGAAGAGCTTAGACAAACCTCCACAGGCTGTGGTACCCCTGGGAAAGGTGAGAGACCCATGTCAGTATGTCTAGTTGTCGGCAGTACAGAGCAAACAAAGCACTTCTGAGAAGGGGGTAGGTTTGGTCAGCAAGCAGCTCCATTCAAAATTAGTAAGGCTGTCATAATGTACACACAAAGCCTGTCATAAAACATCACCTCTACCTAAAATTGGATAAGAAGAAATTATAATTTTATTAAATTATACAGAATCTTTTATAATTATAAGGCAGATCTCTTGTACAGTTGTACAAAAATGAGCATGCATTATTAAACAAAATCAACAACATTTTATGAAACAGCTTAAGTGTTAAGCATATTGCCCTCTTCAATTTAAGACAATGAACTGTAGCTGTTGCAAAAGCCAATATCTAAGCCAACTCTGCCAGAAAACACTCTAGTTCATGCATTGAATCAAAGTTCATTTAAGCTGTAAATTGGCACAGCAAAGTGATACATTCAGCTACACCTAAAAACAATGTAAGTACACATAAAAAAGCACACAGATTGGCAAAAGGAATCCACACTCCTTAAAACGTGTTACAGTATTAACTTCAAAAACTGGGGATTATATGCTTTAAGTGGAATGTTGTATTTTCACAGCTGCTGCATCACCTTAGAAATTCCAAGAGCACCTGAAACATACAGAACACTTCAAGGCACCTTTACTAAAACAAACTTAGGGTAGTTTTCTTTCAGTGCACAATAAAGTCAGGTTGGGCAGACAAAGAAAACTCATTTATTGCATTTGACAGCTTGAGCCCTAATGAATGAGAAATGAGTTCAAGTCAGCAGAATAAAAACTAACGGTGATATTGTAAATCAAGCAAGACAAATTTTGTGAAAAGTTAACTGACGTTTAGGATAGACTTAAGGGGAACAGAGTAAGATCTCCATCAACTCATACTGCCAGAATAAAACAAAGAAAGAGTAAGTTAAATTAACATAGCTCCATGTAATCTATAATTGTATGATGTAATACAGAATTTTTAAATTAGGCCAAAATTTAATTGTTTCCCATCAGTTAACATAGCAATCACGGAATGGTTGTGGCTGGAAGGGACCTCTGGAGGTCATCTGGGCCAAACTCCCTGTTCAAGTACTGATACCCAGAGCCAGCTGTCCAGCATCATGGCCAGGAAGCTTCTGAGTATCTCCAAGGACAGAGACTCCACAGCCTCCCTGGACTACCTGTGCCACTGCTTGGTCACCCTCACAGTGAAAAGAATGTTTCCTGTTGTTCAGAGGGAACTTCCTGTGTTTCAAGGTGTGCCCATTGCCTCTGGTCCTGTCACTGGGCACGACTGACAAGAGCCCAGCTCCATCCTCTTTGCACCCTCTCCTCAGGTATTTGTACACATCAGTAAGATTCTCACAAGCCTTCACTTTTCCAGGCTGAGTATCCCTAGCTCTCTCAGCCTTTCCTCACAGGAGAGATACTGCAGTCCATCACCTTTGTGTTCCTTCCCTGGACTCTCTCCATTATGTCAGTGTCTCTCCTGTACTGGGGAGCCCAGAACTGGACCCAGCACTCCAGCTGCGGCCTCACCAGTGCTGAGCAGAGGGGAAGGATCACCTCCCTCAACCTGCAGGCAACATTCCTAATGCAGCCTGGGACACCACTGGCCTTCTTTGCAGCAAGGGCACATTGCTGGCTCATGATCACCCTGGTGGCCACCATGATCCAGGGCCATTTCTGCAAAGCCGCTTTCCCAGCTGGTCAGATCCCAGCCTGCACTGCTGCTTGGATGGTTGTTCCTCCCCAGCTGCAGGACTTTGCACTTCCCTTTGTTGAACTTCTCAAGGTTCCTGTCAGCCTGTCTGTCCACCTGCCAGCTCCCTCGGCACTTTGTGTGTGCATTCCACCAGGGCCCATGGATTTATTAAGTCCAGTTTATTTAAGTATTTCTTGACCTGATCATCTTCCACCAGAGGTACTGAAGGAAAGACATCTAAAAATGAGAAATACTGGTGTTCTGTGGCAAGTCAAAACTACCTTGACTATCAGATAAGAAAATTAATCTTAAAATATATACAAAGCACTGAATTGCTCAAAATCAAATTTTATAGTACTTTCTGAAAAATACATAGGTGACACAGCTGACACAAAAGAAAGTGAGTGGAATGTTGTTTATTTCCATAAATTAATTTTAAGACATTAATATTCAGACCTCTGTTAAAAGATCTGAAGAGAATATATAATATGCATTGCCAATGAACATAAATAACTCCTTCCTCTTGAAATACCGGAACCGTGACCATTCAAATATCTTCTCCAACTGGAAGAAAAATCCCAACTCTAACAAATCACCTACATTAAAATTATTCATGCTCTATGAAGCATAATAGCTTAGGTTTCATGGATTAATACTTAAACATGGATATGAATAATCAGGAATAATCAGTGGATGAAGGTGAGAGATTAATAACACCTACAAATAACCATGGCTGTTGGGAAGATATTCATATATTAGAACAGCGTTACAGAATCTTTCACTTCTTATTCTACCCTGGCACTTGAGAATTAGTTTTGTTTTATCATCAACCTGCATGTAAAATATAGAATGCAAAACAGGCTTTATTAGAAAGCTGACACACCTCAATGTCCACAATTCCTGAGGGCTGATTCTAGGCTACCACTGTTTACCAGAGGTAACATCAGATTTTATCTAATCTCCCCACGATGACATGCTGTCAGCATTCATGCTGCTGATGTGTCTATCATAGATATTTCTTTCTAAAAAATGCTGAGACAATGCCCATTTTTTAATCCTAAAATAGCTCATCTTCCTCTGTCAAAGGGGCAGAGCCTGCATATGGCTACACAGCTTATTAGAGGTGCTTGTGCAGACGCTGGCATGAATGCTTTGCTGGGGGCTGGTGTTAAGAGAAATGGGAGCTGAAACCTTTTGCCTGCCATTCTGACAGAGAAAAGACAAAAATACAACACAGTGACATTTCAAAGCAGACAAAACATTTCCTTACATATTTTTTCTGGATCAAAACTTCTTACTAACCCCAGCTTGTGACTGAAATGTTGTTAGTAGCCAAGAAACCACAGTAAAAATGCAGTAAGCATCTATCTCAAGGGTAAAGTACAGCCACAGATCATTACCAGGAATTCTGGTACAGAGAACATTATCTTCTTTATATATTAGACAAAATACAGACTAAATGGAGATTGTCCTGCATTTGATGTTAAATATGGGCAATGGTTTCTTCAGCCTTAACAACAACAAAACACCACTAGTAATAAGATGGTATAATATGGAATAACTTTATCCAGAGATATTACTGCTGGTATTTAGCTTAAGCTTTAAAATCTAGCAGTCTAGGCCCAAGCCAGTCATATATGTCTATTCCTGATATTTCTCCCATTCAAAAGTGCCATTAATAAAGAACTGTCTGGTTACTAACATCAAAGGGATGCTTGTAACTTAAACTTAACCTCCATAATATTGTGAATTTCTTATTTGCAATTTAGCTTTACTTGATTACATTGTTATTCTTGCCAAAGACACATTAAGAGCATACTAGAATTAGTAGCTCTTAATTCTACTAGGATAAAGTTTTCAGGATCTAATAATAAAGTATTATTCATACCAAATCACTGCTGAAATAATAAGAACAGTAGAAATATTTCAATGGTGCTAAACTTGAACATTTAAACCATCAAATTATCCCCCCTAAGTCCTGAAGCAACTAATATATATACATGCAATCTTTCAGTACAGATTTAGTTCAGTAAGGGCTATGTTATAAACCTTTCCTGGTGGAGCAACTATTCTCTTTGCTTGCATAAGGCAGGATAACTAATGAGTTTGACATTTACAGATGTTCTCAGATTTCCAGAATACTAGCATATTTGATCAACGAAACTAAACAAGTAACTTTTCCCTTTCCTTTTTCCTTTTAAACTTGTTTTGCGTTTAACTTGCTGTAGCTTAGAAATGGTTTCAGTGATGCTGAAAAGACCAGATCTGCTGTTTAATATATTCAAATATTCAGCAGCTTAAAATCCGTATGCATCCTCATATAAGAAATCTCCCATTGGATACACCTAACTGATCTGCATTGCAACACACAAGATACTCTTCAAACTCTATAGCAGTAATCAGAACACTTGTAATCATCTCAGATGACAGCTGTAGTGGCACATAAAAAATCAGTCTTTCCACAGAAGACCTGATCAAAAACTGTTGCCTTGCACTTTTCCCAATGTGCTCCAAGAACTGGGCATCAGAGGCCAGACACAAACATTGAACAGACCACCAAAGCTCTTGTGGCTTTCACTGGTTTCCTTGCAAACAGTATCCCAACAGTGTAACAAAGTAACTTCAAAAATAAATCAAATTCACAAGTCTCCCAGCATGGACAAAAGCTCAGACAGTTCTTTAAAAAAAAAAAACAACAACAAACCATTTTAGCTGTTGGACTGCTACATGGTGCCCAACCTCAGCTCGTAACACAGAGCCTGGTCAAAACAGACTTTTATATCAGACATTAACATTCTGCTACAGACAGGTCTAGCTGACACTGGACTGCCTCCCAAACACAGCAACAGCTCACTGCAGTTTCAGGGTGACTTTTCAGTCCCTGGAAGCATAGGCTACAGGCCTCCATTTCCCAAGCCACTGAAAGCCAAGTACAATCATTTCCTACAGTCACTCAGCTAAACAAACATCTTGCATTCAGTCAGTCTTGTTGATCAGACAGGACCACAAACTCCATTTCCTCCTCAACTTCACATCGCTGAGCTGAGCTAATGCAGCCACACTTCTCAGGAGCAGTGAGCTCACTTCCACAGAAGCAGCTGGAGTACCAACTTGAGCTGTAACATAGAACATGTCTAGTAGATGGCTAGTGGTCATTCAAGTGAAAAAATAAAACAATTTTTACTTTCAGTGGGTCTACTGTGTTTAGTGGCCTTACTAGCATCATACTGTTAAACATTATAAAGTTAAATTAACATCATATCCCTATGAACTAGAATTACTAGGTTTACTTCACATACGGAGCAGTTGCTCCTACGTATATGATTCTTAAATTCATGGATATCCCTTCTTACAAAGAAAAAAAAATAAACATATCTCAGCCAAGCTATTCTAATGTCTTGGAATGTAACACAACATACCTGCTCTAGCTTAAGTACATAATTGTGTACCATTAATGCCCTACCAAACCTTCAAGAACATTGTAAACTCATGACCTATGAGAAGCTAATAAAATTTTGTAAGATGGTATCTGATGAATTTAAAACTATTTTTGCCCACATAATTTTTAGAAGGTTGGTTCAGACTGACATGATTCAGATTCAGCTAGTTTCTAATGATCTAAATACAGTCATAGCCACTTGAAGCAAATTCATTTTTCCACCAATCCTATCCTTTAGTCTAGATAGATTTTCTTTTCCCCGGTGCTTACCTTGCTGATGTATTTATAGATAGCAATCAGATCCCCTTTCAGTCTTCATTTTGCTAAGATTAACAAGCTAAAGCTATTCTACTTCACTTGTGCTAATAAAGTTGTCTTTGCACCATTCCCATTTGGGTTCATTTTATCTGACTAGGTGTTACCAGGGATGCATTCAGATGAAGCTTCATCAAAGCCAAAAACCTTGACATTAATACTTTCCTCACTACAAAATTACAGTCCTGTATTTGCCCCATTTCATGACTTGTCACATTCACAATAAACCCATGATTAAGTACTAGTCATTAGTTTTACTTCTTTTTCATCACTTCTAAGAAAATGTTGTATTATTAGCACACATCTTTTTTTTTTTTTTTTTGCATTTATCACATCTCCTAACCTTGCATTATTACCAGTGAGCTGTACCAGCACACTCCCACCCACACCAAGGTCATTAATGAAAAATGGAACAGACCCTCCTGGAAGATGTGTAAAATGTATTGAAGACAAGGAGTTAATGATGGCCAATGTGGCTTTAGCATGGGCAAATCATGCCTGACTAATCTAGTGGTCTTCTATGGTGGACATCAATGGACAAGGGAAGAGCTACACATGTCACCTACCTGGACATCTGTGCAGCCTTTAATATGGTCCCCCCCCCCACATTCTTACCCCTGAAGTGGAGAGATATGGGTTGGTTGCATCCGAAGAGTTCCAGTCAACGCCTGCATGTTCACGTGAAAACCAGCAACAAGCAGTATCCCTCAGGGATGCATCCTGGGACCAGTACTACTCAATGTCTTCATCAATGACACTGACAGTGGAAGTGAGAGCACCCTCAGCAAGTTTGCACAGGACACCAAGTGAGTGACACAGTGAACTCGCTGGAGGCAAGGGATGCCATCCACAGGGACTCTGACAGGAGTGAAGGGTGGGCCCATGGAAATCTCATGAGGTTCAACAAGGCCAAGTGCAAGGTCCTGCACAGGGGTCAGGGCAGTCCCCAATATCACAGACAGAGAAGGTCTCAGATCAGACTGACACATTGTACCTGGTACACTGCATTTTATTCCATGTTCCATCTACCTCCATGTCTTTAATTATTCTTTCCACTAAGGCTTTGCTTACTATTGAGGCCAGACCAATTTCAGCATTGAAGTATCGGATTAAGATTTTATTCCAAGACCACATTTTGAGAAACAAAGGAGAGAAAAATTCTGATTTGACTATTTTTTTTAAATTTCAGGCAAACACTTATTTTTCTTTTTATTTTTTTCCTCTTCCATGTTTAATAACATGAAGTCCTACACCAAGTTAATATTCAGCAAACTATCTTAATTCACAAGACCTTATTCATATAGGACTGAACTGAAAATATCTATTTTAATTTACATAACCATTTATTTCTAAATACTTTCAAATACTAAAATGAAACACGACATTTACATTGCTAAATATTTTTAAATGCCAGGAAATAACCTTATACAATACAAAATAACACTAAAAGGCATGAGAAGGTAGAGGCCAAGATAACCATGCCCCAAGTAAAGTCTTACCACCTTAAGAAAAACAAAGTTAGTAAAATTCTAACTTGTGCTTATGAATTTTTATTTTCAACAATACCACATGAGAAATTGTCTTAGTAGAGTCGTTCTGCTGATTTTTTTTTTAAAAGAAATTAGCTTACACTCACGTATCAGGTTCATCTGACACCACAAGCCTTGTAAACTAACAACTTCCAAACCAGAAAATGTAATACTTATCTAATTCATCTGGGTTGGTTTTCCACTTTTAATACAGCAAGTTCTCTTCAGAAATCTCTTCTACTTGAATTCATGGCTCATAAGAGGACCATGTAAAACCCTTTAGTGATGGTCACAAAGATCTGGTCAACAAACATCTCCGAAAGATGAAGTCAGTCAGAAAGCGAAACATTCACAAACCACAGTCAAGCCAAAACAGGAACAATTTATATTTCCACAATGGACAATCAGTGCACTAAATATTCAGACCTACTTACTGATGCAATAGAACAATTCCTCTCAAACCCCTCAAACTTTCTACTTTTCAACCTGGCCTTGAACAACAGTACACTGTTCATGAATAATAAAGAATGTTTCTATAATATTAATAAAAACGTCTTGTGGTGATCTAGAACACTTGCTTATGCTATCAACAAGCAGCATGAGCAGGCACTTTATAGTAATTACAATGCAAAGGTTAAGCTTTCATATCAATAATCATTGGTACACACTAGAAGAACAAGATGTGACGTTTGGATAGTGTTTCACTGTTTAGTGAAGCAACAGCAATATTAAGTAAAACTGAGGCCTATTAATTTCAGGTAAAGGACAAAACGTCTAAATCTTCACTGCTGTACACCTCTATCACCACAGAAAAATATTCCAGTACTGAATCTTAAAATAAATGACAAACTAGTTCTGCCAAAATACAATCTAACACTATAATACACCTGACTTCACAGATCAATATAATTCCCTTTTTACAAGGCAGTTTTAAATGCAGTCCAGCACAGTGGTAGATATGATTGTATAACATAATACCACCTCATAAGCAACACCAGGTAAAAAACATTATCTTCCTTTTTCTTTCTCAACATATTCCCACTAATCATCCTGTGCTTCAATTCTAATTAACACTTATAATTTAAAGAAAACAAAATACTAACAAATACTACATTTGAGCCATGAAACAATGGATAGAAGTATACGTATAGGAAGTGCAAACAATGCCAAGAACTGCTCTTGTATTTGAAAAAAAAGTCAGACTACATGTTGAATACTGAGTCATTTTATTGCCGTTATGCAATTCTCAGCCAGCAAAAATATTAACTTAAATGGAACCATTTCAAAGTATCAGAAAGTCACAACTATATTAGTAATCACTTACAACCAGTTTTTCCCCCTCTACACTCCCACTGTTTAGTTTCAAAAATGTTCCTGAATGAAGATACCAGAAAATTGACATCCCAATCACCTTTTTTTTCCTAATTTATCTTAGCAAATTGGGACATCACAAATTTACTCATACTTTGAAGAGAATGAAAACAGGCATAAAATTTGACATAATCAAGATACACACAAGTAAGGCAGTAAGATCACATTTGAGGACTTCAGACTCTGCCTACACCAAAAGGCATCCTAGGCCAATTCTGGCAACAGACCTTGAGGGCAAGGGATGCATTTAACATTGAGCTATTTTTGCCTTTAAATTCCACCTTCTCGATTTGCAGCAACACATAGCCTGTGGCTTTCAATGTTACCAATAGCAGTGTAATGATTACAAAACAATCTACAGCAATATTTTTGTATTATTTAAAATGTTGTCGAAACCTGCATTTCAAAATAAGCTGCAATACTTGAGTAAAGTGCTCTCTACCTCCCATGAAAAGTCATTTGAACATATACCAGCTGATAGTTGATTTTATACACTGACAATTCTAGACTATGATTCATATCAACAATCAGAAATTAAACATCCTGTTATACTGATCCCTTCTAGTAACTCAACCCATCATAAAGAAAACGTACTGCACACAGACACATTGCAATTTTTATTTTAGTCTGCTAAAAGAAAAGAGTGGCTCATTATTTTGAGTTGTTTACAAAGGTAACACAACTGGACTTCACACACTTGTAAGCAAGAACTTCAATAAAGGATATAAATTTAGAATATTCAGACATTTTTGTAATTTCGTATTGCTAGTCAGACACCTCTGAATCACATGAAATTCAAATTCTGAACACTGTCTACTAATCTTCTAAAGCTCATCAAATCCACTAGTGTTGATTTTCAATTAGGTGTTACAGAAGCATGCCTTATGACTGATTTAAACATTTGCCGAAGGTTTTTAAATTTTTTTTTAAAAAAAGACCATCATCAAAGACCAACTTAAATACATGTTACTTAAAATTGCAGAACTGGCTTCTTTGGTTTAAGGAAGAAGGAGTTTCCATAAAAATGCTACAAATTTTCAAACTTAAAACTTTAAATGTTGCTATTAAACAACACGACTGCTTACAAAGAAAAAAGTATCAAAAAGCATATTTACTCACAGGGAACCAACCCCAAATTCCCACAATCTTCACTAAACTAGAGCTACTGACAATGATTACATGTATGAGTCACATGAAGACACCAGTAAGAAGCAGATGTTCCACCTTCCAGATGGGTTGCTTTTAAGTGTCTTGTGTTTCAATTCTTCCTATCCAGTCCTAAATAAACTCCAACAACTTCAGATTTGAGAAGTTAAACAAAATACATTAGAATACAAAAGAAAGCCAACCTACAGGAGCAATATGGCTGAAGAACCTGGGTACAAGAACCATGAGGCAAATTCTCAGTGCTCCAGACCGAGCATCTGAAAGTGATACTATGTAGTTTATCAACTGCCTCTTGGTTTCATCACGTTTAAGTACAATTTTTCCCTTTGTCACATTTGCACACTATGAAAAATACTTATTTATTTTGTGGTTTTTCTTAGATATTCCTGATAGCTTCAGAATCCAAAGAAACCTAACTACCACAGGGGGACAGAGGGAATTAACCACAACCCAAACACTATTAATGACAGAAATTTCTAGGACTATAAAGCACTATAAAAACAGGATTGCAATCTTGGACACCAAGGGAAATATGTAATGGGTTAGCCACCATAGGACACGTTCTTTAGAACTCCCCTTGAATTGTGCTGAATAAAATTCAAGGATAAATGTATTACAGACCTTATTTTTGCTGACAGAGTAAATTAGGTTATATTAATTTTAAAAAAGCAGTTTCATCAGCCAACAATGAATTTAAAGCCTTGTTAACAACTTCTTAAGATAAGTACTACATATCTTTTAATTGAAATAGTTGTTTGTACAGGGGCACACTATCACATTTCACTGTTACCCTAAAGGTCAGCAAATCCATTTTAACTTCCTGAGGCAAGAAAACCAACAAAATTATTTGTTCAATTCAAATCTTTAGACTTAAACTGGATCTCCTGTTACATATGCACCAACAGTATTAATAATAATAATGGATGATTGTACCAATAAAATAACTTTGAATAACCTGCTGCACTGAAAAAATACATACTTTTATTCTTTTAACAAAGTTTTATGCTTTTCCTACACTATGCTACATTTATTCTGAGTCATATATTCTCTTTCTTACAAACCAATTACTTTTTAAAAGGTGACACTCAGAATTCCCTTCTGCCAATACTGTATTCTTCAACACAGTACTTTAGAATTGGGTTAGTTTGTGGCCCACAAACCTTTTTAAACACCTCTAAATAATAAGCAGTTAGAAAATATTTATTGAGAGTGCACTCGATGCTCTCTCAATTGAAAGCACTTTCTATAGTATATTACTGCAATAGTACAGTAATAGAGAGTGCTGCAGTCTCATTATGCTTCGTATTTTGTTTTTGCTTAGTCTGCTCCACAGACGTTTTCCTAATATATGCATTAGCCTGAAACCAAAGTTTATGTCTGAAGAATACACATTTCATGCTCTAAGTGCATAAACACACAGCACAATAAAGATTACTGACTGACAACAGCTTCACACAGACAGAACTCTTATTATAGTATTTATTCTATCAACACACTGTTTCATAGCACACCAATACGGCTTAGTTCCAGCTCGAAGACAGCTCAACATTTGCAGGCTTCGAATTAGACACAGTAGTTTTTTAATTTTAAAAAAATTAAAATAATGCATTTTCCTCCAACCTGTTCTTGCAGTAAGAACACAGCATACTGAAACATGAGTGGCAGCATTTTAACAACACAAAACCCAAGTGAAAATGACAAGTTCTTGCTATGGTTTTGACTCTGTGTATGAAAGCACCATTTAAAAAAAATTAAAATTGAAGCTATGGAGAAATTAATATGCATGGTTAGACAGATTTGGGGGTTTAATTGATTTGACAGATCAATAAAACAAGTATAGTTTGCTAATTTATCTAAATGCTAGGCCAGACAAAGGTATTTTGGGGGACTACAGTGTTCTTTTCTAATACAAACATTCATTTTTTCTAGTTGTCCATTTGAAGATTTTTACAACATCATAAATTCCACTCCATCCTCTAAAACAATGAAAAATGAGCCTACTAAAAGTGGAAAACAGAAGCATGCACAGGATTAGGCTCATACATGTGCTGACACCAGTCACAACATTTAAAAATGTAAGTTCACATAATATTAACTGCTTTAAAAAAAAAAAAAATCTAATACTGATGGTTTCAAGTCTGAAAGGTTCTGAGATTTTTCTCAATGCCCCTTACAGGTATAAGATATCATCACGGGGTGCTACCAAAAGCTACATGTTCGGTCACGCTTTTCTTTATGCCCTTGCCTTTCAACGATCACTCATTTTTGACAGAGCCTTCCCTTTCACAACTACCTCATTGATGAGGAGAGAAAACCACAGACACACACGATACCAGCACTAGCTGGGACCTATTTTGACAGCAGCACGTCAGCGGTCGCAGCCATGCGGTCGGCACGCAACACACAGGACACATAAAACTTCCGAAACGCACGCATTCTTTTTCCCTCATTCCCAGGGAAGAGGCGAGCTCGCTGTTTACGTTCCGATAGCCTGCCTGAGACATGACAGCTTTGGGGAAAGGGCGGGGAGCCCTTTGCCGGGCTGGGATGCACCGGGGCGAGGGCGCGGGTGCCGGGCAGAGATGGTGCAGAGCCGCACCAGCCCCGCGGGGACACCGGGGCGCCAACACGCCTGAGAGGAAAAGTGGGACAAGGCCAGACGCGAGGGCAGCCTCGAGAAGCTTGGAAGCCCGCAAGGCTTCCACCGCCCGCTCCAGGGCCTCTCCTGCCCGCTGCTGCCAGAGGGAGCCTGCACCGCCAGCGACCGGAGAACGACACCCGTGTCCCCGGGCGCCGCTGCTCCGGGGCCGGGCCTACGAGCGCAGCGGTGACACGGCGGGGCGGGCAGCGGCAGGGGCAGGGGCAGGGAGGGGGCGGCCGATCCCACCCGGCACCGCGGATCCCCGCGGGATCCCAAGATGGCGGCGGCCGATCCCGCTCGCCGGCTCGGCGGCGCCCCCCATCCCCCGGCGGGCGGGCA
>VXAD01006258.1:807745-903721 GCA_013399195.1 Dicrurus megarhynchus
AGCGAGCGAGAATCCCAGAATCAGTTGGGTTGGAAAAGAGCTCCGAGACCATCGAGTCCAACCTGTGACCGGACACCACCCTGTAAGGTAGAGCACGGTACTCAGTGCCACATCCAGTCTTTCTTTAAACACCTCCAGGGACCGTGACTCCACCACCTCCGTAGGCATCACATTCCAATACCTAATCACCCTTTCTGTGAAGAAATTAGTCGTAATGTCCAACCTAAACCTCTCCTGGCGGAAGTTGAGGTATTGTACTCTCATCCTATTGCTAATGGGAGAAGAGACCGACCCCCACCTGGCCACAGCCTCCTTTCGGGCAGTTGTAGAGAGCGGTAAGGTCACCCCTGAGCCGCCTCTTCTCCAGGCTAAACGCCCTCAGTCGCTCCTTACAGGACATGTGCTCCAGCCCCTTCATCAGCATCGTTGCCTTTCTCTGGACACGCTCCAGCACCTCAGTGTCTTTCCTGAACTGAGGGGTCTAGAATTGGACACAGTATTCAAGTGCAGTCTCACCGATGCCATAGGTAGGGGGGGAATCACTGCCCTGGTACTGCTGGCCACAATATACCTAATAAAGGCCAGGATGCCATTGACCTTCTTGGCCACCTGGACACACACTGACTCGTATTCAGCTGCTGTTGACCAGCACCCCCAGACCCCTTTCTGCTGAGCACCTTTCCAGCCAGTCTTCCCCCAGCCTGTAGCGCTGCAGGGGTTGGTGTGACCCAAGTGCAGGACCCGGCACTTGGTATTGTTGAACCTCCCACCATTGGTCTCGGCTGACCGATCCAGCCTGTCTTCCCCCACGCTGCGGCTCGGCCCGGTCCGGCCCCCACAAGAACCGGTGGCTGGAGCGGAGCGGGGAGAAGCGGCACCCCCGCTGCCCGCCTTCCCAAGCGCACACACAGTTCAGGCGGGAGCGGGAAGGGCGCCGCTGGCTCCACGCTTTGGACGGCCGCGCCACGCCGGGGGAACTACAGCTCCCGTCATGCCACGCGGCAGGCGCGGAGCCTGCCGGGACTTGTAGTCTTGGGGAGGACACAAGCGGGCGCCCTTCTCTCGGGCCTCGAGGGCAGTGGCTTGACCGGCCTTTCCCTCGAGACTGGAGAAGGGAGAGTGAGCCTGGGTGGTGGGTCCCGAGGACGCTGGTGGCTTTGACACGGATCACTGCCGTTCATGGGTGAGGCAGTTCCTAGCTGCTCCCATGTACTCTCGTTGGGACGGCTGTGGTCCAGTCCAAAGGGACCCGGGCACTGACGTAGATGGACCTGACCCTCCGGCTTTGAAAACAGCCAAAACCACTAAAGTAGGAAAGTTGTCATTACATGAAGCCTTAGGAATATTAACAGGGAGTAAATCGGCCGGTTTAGTCTAGAGAAGACTGAGAAGGGATCTCATTAATACATATAAGTATCTCAAAAGTGGGAGTCAAGAGGATGATGCCAGACTTTTTTCAATGGTGCCCAGTGACAGGACAAGGAGCAGTGGCCATAAACTGAAACACAAGAAGTTCCATCTCAACATGAAGAAGAACTTTATGTTAAGGGTGGCAGAGCACTGAACAGGCTGCCCAGGGGCGTTAGGGACTCTCCCTCTCTGGAGACACTCAAAAACCACCTGGATGCGTTCCTGTGTTACCTGCTTTAGGTGACCCTGCTTTGGGAGGGGTGACCAGATGATCTCCAGAGGTTCCCTTCCAACTCTAACAATTCTGTAATTCTGTGAAAAGTTGAGAGAGATTGAGCTCTTGCAAAACCTGAATGAAAAATAAGAGCCATTATTTATTAGCAGGCAGGAGCGTGAGTTGTTTGCCATCCTCCTTGCTAACACTTTTTTTCAGATACAGTGTTGTCACAGTGGGCCTTTTCATTAGTACCATACTTTCAAGCAGATGGTGCGTCCTGGGGTATTTGAATACACCAGGAACAAACAAACAAGAAAAAACAGTAATACAGCCAAATCCATCAAAACCTTGATGATTTCTGTGTCCTAAATCTGCTTCTGAAGAATACAGAAGTTTGTATTCATGCAAGGTTGGAGTACAGGTGATGGAAATTAAGTCAGAAGGATTAACACATTTTTTCTCTCTTGCAAAATCTGGTGTAGGTATGCTAAGAACACGTGTAGGGACATATTAACAGATTTGAAAAGTATCTCCTGATAATAAATACATTGAGAGGACTTAAATGGTTTGCATTCAAAATCAGCTCTTCATAGTAATACTTGTGGATCACATAATTTCTTTGGTGAATACCTCTAGTTCAGCCGAGCCACGAACAAAGGGCTGTGGGGCCATTGGGCTGGGGAGACCCTCTGAGTAGTTTAGGTTCAGGTTTTGCCTTGGCTCTGGCAGAGCCTCCACCCTCCATTTCAGCTGCCTGCCCCTCTTCCAGGCCTGCCACCATCACTCCTGCCTACTTAGGGCTTTTCTCCACACCAGTCTTGCCAACACCAATACCCATGTGGCTTTTAAAACCCTCACTGACTGAAGAAGAAACAAGTAAAAAGTGCTCTAGAAAAGCACCTTGGAGCAGTTTTACCTGACTGGAATTGGCTTCAATAGGTGGAGTTACATGGCCTGTGTGTGAAAATGTCACTGGAGCTCTGCAACAACTCTGGCTGCAGGTTTTTTTCCAGACTTACTTTATGATGCACATAAAACAGCATCTTAAATTACATCTTTTATTTACAGTGCAATATTTAAGGTTGTTATCTGGTGGTCTGCTGGGCTTTGTTAACAAAACCAATGTTCCACTCTGTTTATGCATTCTTACCCTTGGGATCTGGAAGATAAACTGGAAAACAGAGGTTTTTCTTCTTCTGTGTTAACACAGAAGAAGAATGTTAACTCTGTTATCTCCATTCTTTCTCTGTTTCTGTTCAAGAATCGAGCAAAGATTAAGCCATTGTGCACACTTCTGAGAAACAGTAATTCAGCTCCAGAATTACCTGCTGCTTATGCACCAGAAGAACTGAGTCTCAGCTTGCAAAAAATCAAGACATGGGAAATGGCTGCAAAATGCTGAATGCCACAAAATTTTCTGTCTTTTCTCCTTTTAATGGGGTTAAAGAATAACAGTAAAGAGTACAAATGCAAAAGAATCTTCCGCTGTGCAGATTTAGAAGACAGAAGTATCTCTGTTGTCTAATTCTTCTATATACCTCTTGTTTAAGAAAAACCAGAAGTTTGGATCTCTCCTCAATATGATAACAGGACTTACAGGTTTTCCCATGCAAACCCCTTGTTAGACATGGCTGTGCAGTAGATGGGACTGACATCAGGGGGTGTGCAGGGGCTGGGGGAAGACTGGGTTGATACTTATCAACAGGATATTGAGAGGCAGTGAATGAAGGACAGGGCAGAGCCCCAGTCTGTGGGGGGATGTCACATAATCACCAAGGCTGCAGAGGACCCCAGTAAGGCCGCAGTTCAATTTCCAACTCAAAGCTGGTTTTTTAACGTGTTCTGTGTTGTTGTTTGAACACATTTTGAACCTTAATAATGCATTGCTCTGTTTTATTGCATTTAGTATAATTTCTGTTTTAATGCTTCTATTTCCAGTCTGCATCCAGACTGATGTAATTTTTTATATTAAAACAACACCTGTGCTGTTGATCAGCAATATCCGGCAACCTTCTCCAGCATCTGATTCGTTTCATTTCATCACCTCACAGCACAGCTTAGGAATGAAACCTTGGATCTATTGCAGTCAAGAGAACTCCTGTCACTGATTTCAGTGAGATAATAATGTCATTCCAGAACTGCCTTTAGTGTATTCATCACTGCTTGCAAAAGGATAACATTTGCTTAATCTGAGGTCAACATTTGTCCTGTGTAGTTGTAGATCTTGATGTTTTTCACTCTGCAAATTCAGTATTGTTATAATATCTCAGTTTGGAAATAGTTTGACGTCTTTCAAAACTGTTTGCTATTAAATATTAAATAAGCACTCTCTGTATCTGAGAAGTAATTGAATAGATTCAGTTTCTTAATAGCTTTTTCCACTGTTTATTGTGCAGGTTGTTTGCTCAGTCCCACCAATTCTGAACTTGAAAATATCTCGCAATAAAACAATATCACAACCTTCTTTGCCAGTTCTTGGTGTTACTGAGACTGTCAGAAAGAGTAACCAAGTGCTGCATTACTTGTTGTGTTAATGAGAAAATTCTAGGTCTCACTCAGTGTAGTATCTCATGCATCCTGCAATGCTAAGTCAGTGAATATTGCAAAATGCAGAGGTATAAAGCTAAGAATATGTTCCAATTTCTCTCTAAGGAAATACCTGGCTTTTTGGTGCTGCTGTTTTTCTTCTGAAATACAAAACTGTTCATACAGCAGGCTCTAGTCATCATTTACTTGACTGTTAAAGGTCCATATATAATTTTAGGCCCACTTGTTATATTGTAAATCAGAGGTTAAGTCACAGTCCATACTATTATTGAAGATTTATGGCACTATTCAAATGTTGCCACAGAATGGAAAAGTAGATCTTAGTTGAAAACCTTCAGCTTGGTTCAATTACAGTGTATTTCTTTACCCCAGTAAAGTATTATAAAAACACACAATACATGTTGAATATTCATGACAAAAGAAGCCAATAACACATAATGGCATTCTCATAAATAGCTATAGCACAAAATTTAATGTGCTTTTCATATTTTGGACCCAATTCTGTTCTGCTCAACACAAAATTCCCCAGACCATTAACTCTGCAAGAGCAAGGCAAAAGTGTTACCTTGTCTTTGTGGTTTAAAGTACAATTTAAAGAACTGAATGAGTCCTGAGACAATTTCAAATGTGCTAAAAGCCATTAGTCCTTTGATAAAGTTATTAAGGAAGTGGAGTTTTGAATACTGTTTCAAGAATTGATTCTTACATTCATACTCATTCATGAGGGATGTAAGGAGACAATTCAGTATACAAAATACAGACTCTGTGTGTGTGTGTTGGCTGTTGTTTCTTGTTGATGCGTATCTAAAAATCAACAAAGACTTTCCTAAAAAGTAGCCAAAAATCAAAATTGTAGCTAAGTATACAAACCTAAGTACATAGCTGAAACTTGCTTCCAGAAGAGGGCTTAAAGCCTCCTTAAAGACTCTTAAAAGACTCAAATAACTCTTTGCCTGAGAAGTAATTCTGCAGAAGCAGCATGATAGTGCCCTATGGTCATCACATCTTTCTCAAGCTGATAGTCTTGCAAACCGTGTCATGGTCTTTCTCCATCTCAGCTTGAAAAACTCATCTGGCAACCGGGATTCAAATTCGCCCTCTCATTTGCTCTACAGCAGCTCTGCACTGCTAGTTCTGCCCTCAGCATCTCCCCAGCGGTCCCAGGAAGCCCTCAGATTATATTTTTGAATTTTGCCCACTTTCAGTTCTAATGGGTCACAATGTAAATGGGAGCAAATAGTGTCATGTCAACATGTGAATGACAAGCACTGTGCTGAGACTGGGCCTGACACATGAACTGCTTTCCCTCTACAGAGCGCTGATAAGACCTATGCTGAAAGGATTTGTCTGGCTTTGGGCACTATCTGTCAGAAAAGATGTGGGATAAGTGGAGTCCAGAAGAAAGCTTCTGTATTGACTAAGATCCAGAAGACAGATGGATTGAAACATAAGAACACATTGAAATACCCAGCTTGTTTACCCTAAGGAAGACAAGATGGTCCCATGTGTTCAGTAATAGTCTTCAAATACATTCAAAGCTATTGCGAAGAGAAAAAAAACAGTCTTCCCTCATTTACTTTGAATAAAACAGGAAGTAATGAGTGTATATCAGAGCAAAAATTGATTTACAGCAGATGTTAAAAACTTTTAAGAGTAAGGATAGTTAACAAAAAAGATTGCCTGGAAGCGCAGTCCATGGTGTCCAAGTCACTGACCTTGAAGAACAGGTTAGACATCTGTTGGGAGACGTAAATTTAGCTGATCTTGCCTTGAGATGTGACCTCTGAAGTCCTTTCCAGCCCTATGAGTCTATCATTGCATGAATTCCAGCATGCTCAAAGATTAAACTGATCATCTGCAGTGGAAATGTCCACTTCCCAAGGTCTGGGCTACAGCCCATTAAAATCAGGGGGAATTTTTCCAGTGACTTTAATAAGCATTGGATCAGGCCCTAATTGAGTGTATAATTTGGAGCTGCATGTGGAATTTGGTCCACAATTTTGTTAATGGTATTTGCAAATGGGAAGAATCCAACTCCTTTTCCCAGGGCACATTAGTTTGCAATGGTTTTACAAGAAAAAGTAAACACACTCTGAAGGTGCAGTGCTAGATTTTTCTTACAAAATTGAGTGGAATTGACTGAAGGCAGACACAAAGAGAAGATCTCTTGGGGGAAATTAGCAACTTTTCTCAAGGAAGAACATTTTAGACAGCTATTTTTTACATCAATTAGGCAGGGCCAGACAGAAGGAGACAGCTGAAACAATGTTAACAACACTTAAGAAATAAATAGGTATCATGAACATGAGAATGAAATGTTTGTCTCTGCCAAAAGATCAAATTAGCTGAGAGCCTGAAAATGAGCAGAGCAAAAGAAGGGGAGACATTAAAACTGTCAGTGGATTCAATCATTTGTGTAGTGAGTGATGAAGAAATATCCATTTTCCCGTAGTCTGCTAGCAAATAACATAAAGATTTTTCTTCACTCTGAATGATCAATTAAATCACAAGCACTTATGCCAGCTAAAGGTCTGCCTCTGCAATTGCACTTTTATGCAATTGTGAGGAATACTGGATACATGAAGTTCTACATAAAGTTAAGAGCTTGCATAATTGCAAGATCACAGCTCCTGTGGGCATCCATAGCCACTCTGCTTTTGTGGATTGTGGGCCTCTCCTGGAACTTCCTTCAGTGTTACCCTTGTCTTGTGGCAGGAAACAGACAAGTGCTCCTAATGCATCCTTAGCTGATGCAGGAAGCCCTTACTAATGTGGGGCTAATACACACATCAAAACTCTTTGCTTTTGACTAGTTTATTATGTCTAGGAGTGAAAACACAACATTTCTAGAATCATCTCCCCACTCTGGTTTGTTTGTTGCAGATGTGTTCTGTGTCTGCACAGAAGCTTGAACACTCTACCTGAGAGATCATTTATGAAATATTACTTTGCATTCTGGGAAGAAAAAAAAGAAAAAAGTCTGCATATTATTATGGATGGAGTCTTTGACTGCCAAATACTGAATTATTTATTGCTTAATTGTACAAATGATATCCATGAGAACCTGTTAGATTTCAATATGCAATTGATACACTGCACGAAAACAGGGCTGTGTCTTTCAGACTTTGTTCTGGTGCTTTGGTGGGTCACCTTAAAAGAGGTACAAACACTTCGCAGAGGCAAAGCAGGAATACCTGATGTTATCGAGTGACTCAGTAAATTTGACAGGAGCCAAGTCGATTAAATCAAATTGATTTATTAAGCAAGCGACAGCAAGCAAAACCGCACGGGGCGGCCGGGGAGTCTCTGCTCTACCAACGGCGCGCACTCTCCCTCCGAAAGTCTGTCTCTTTATATGCTTCTATTTCCGGGTCTACGTATACTTCTTGTTGTACTCTGCGTCTGCGTGTCGTGTTGCTAGGGGGTCTTTTTCTCCCTCCTGGTGGTCGTGAAGCTGAAGGCTCGAAGTCTTCCTCTATGCCTCTCGGATGACCTTTTCCATTTATGGTTATATAAGTCTTCCTGTGCATACCATGATTTCATAGTGCTGAGCGAGCTTAATCTAAACGTAAACATCCTGTAAAGGAAACACATCTCTCCCCCCCACCCTCGAGTCATTTAATGAACAAAGTACTTTTGTAATTTTTCACACCTGACAGCATTTTTGAAGCTGCAAGGGGTAAAAGGGCCTGCAGAAAGCCCCATGTAGCAAAAGATGCTCTGACCTGGATTAGCCTATGTGGGACCTTTCCACTCCCCACCCATGTGCACTCGCCAGCCGGAGATCTGTCATGTTTTTCTGATGCTCCCCTTCCCTGTGGGCAGCCCAGTCCCTTCTGTCCTTCAGCAGAGTCCTACCTATGCCATGGACACTGCAACCATGTGCAGGGCTTTCCACCTACAACTGTGAATATCTACCATTTTCCTCCTCCAACACCAAGAACTAACAGGGAAGGTTAGGACACTGTACCCATTCACCTGCTAGTTTGGCCCTGTGCTTACACACCTGTCGCAGACAAAAACATAAATAGACATTTCACTGTTAAATTCATAAATTTAAATGCTTGTAAATATTTTGTGAGCATGCCTTTAATACAGACTTTAACTGTGCAGTCTCTATTTTAATGCCACAGGTTTCCTGGCTTCAATTCTGCTCTTCAGAGGGAAACACATTACAGTGAGAGAGAGACTCTTCTGCTCCCAGTCCATCACCCCGAAACTAATTCTGTCCTCTTTTGCTGTTTTTTTTTCCCCCTTTCCCTCTCTTCTAATTTGCATTGTTCCTGTCTCTGTGTCCCCACTAGCTAGCAGCCAGGCCAGCAAACCTCCCCTGCTTTCCTCTTCAAAGGAGGCTGGTGGGTTTTCCCCTTCTTTTTCCTTAGTATGAGAAAAAGAAATTTAATAGAAATTAATAGCAATCTAATAGAAAAACAGAGTTAGCCACTGAAAATCTGGAATGTGATTTTCTTTCCTGTACCAGGCAATTCCTTGCATTTTTTCCTTTCATGAGTAAGACGAATAATAGAAATGAGGAAAATGGGAACCTACAGTGGATCAGAGAGTAGTCTCTATTCATTAACCACCCTCCCTCTCTGGGCCAGCACCAGAAGCTTCAGAGGATCCCACATTTGCTGACAGCAGCTTGAGTATCTTCCACATTGAGATTCATCCTATATTTAAATAGTGGCTTAATGCTGAAGATCCAAAGCACCTTCTTCAATATCTTTATGTCATTTTGTTCTCTTCATTCTTTCCTTTCCAGCAATTCTGGTGTAATTTGCAAAGTTATCAGCAGAGTTTATGTTTTCTTCCAGATCACTGATAAAGATATTGAGCTGTATTAGCTCCTTTGAAGCTGTTAAATAACCCATTAGAAGAGAGTAGAAACATGCTGATGTAGCTGCTAATTGGTTCCCAGAGCATTTGATATAGGTAGATTGATTTTGTATAGTACTGCATTTTTTTACCAGATTGTCATGCAGGGCTACATCAAATGACTTAAAGTAATCCATGTGTACTAAGTCAATACATCTATCTTAAGCAGCTGCATTTTAGTCTCATCTTGTTGCTTGAATGCATCTATTTTCACACAAAAAATATGTTTATTAACATTACATAAGATACTACCTATGAATTAATTTCTATTTATTTCTGTCTTTATAATCTGTTTTCATTAGTATTTTGCCCAGGGTTTATATAATGCTTATAATTATCCAAACACCTTGCATTTATTCTTTATGGTGTGCCACATTCACTTTTTACCAGTCATCTGAAATCTCCCCTGTGCACCAAGAATATTATTTCAGAATGAAGATGAATGGCTCCAACAGTATTTCCATGTTTTTTTCTCATACTCTTTGGGAGCATTGAAGCCTGAAGATTTAAATGCGTTTTGTTTTCACTGATGAACATTCTCATATAGTGAGAGGGGAAAAAAGACATATCACTTCATTTATGAGAACAGAAAAAAATACAACTTTTCTAAGTAGCTTAGTAAAAACTGTGCTTTATTATCCAGAAACTAGTCCCTACATGAATTCATATCAAAGGCAAAAAAGAAATCATTGCATTTTGCTCTTGTTGGCTATTCAGAGATTATACAATTGTGACAGAAGAAGCTGAGCTGGATTTTAGACTAGGCATCAGTAACAAAACTTTTAACCAAGTTAAAGTATTGGATGTTCAATCTTAGGGGTGGCTAAACCCTAATAAGATTACTCTTTAGGCCATTTTCACATTCTGTCCAGTTCCCTCTCTAAGAGACCAATGTAAGATTGAAAACCTCATTTCACTTTTCAGTAAATATAAAGGGAAAAAATGGTGAAGAAATATCACACATGATGTCAGTGGAATATATTAGCTTTCCCAAACACATGACAGTTTTTAAAGAAGAGTCTAATTCTCAGATTTAAAGTGTGACTTATAAAAATATAATGATAGAGCTCCTTGTTTTGCTGCCCATCAAAGCTATCCAGATCAATCCTCCTAAGATTTGCTGAAGATTGCGTTCCAGGCTTGGAAACCCAACTCAGAATGTGAAAATGGCCTAAAGAGTAATCTTATTGGCTTAGCCACCCCTAAGATTGAACATCCAATATTTTAACTTGGTTAAATGCTTTGTTACTGATGCACAGTCTCCACAGACCAGCTCTGAGTACAAAAGATGCAAGCAAATAACAACTGTGACATTACAGTAATGGTTATGTTTAAAATGGTGGCAACTACAAAATTTGATAAAACTTTTCCATCACCTCATCACACACCTTCTATGACATGGTTGTGTATAAAATCAGATGGCCTAGCTTGGAACATAGCCTCCTTACATTTCCAGAATGATCTGAAGACACCAGTAGAAAATAAGCTCCTGAAGTTTGATTTCCTGCCTGTGGCTGCCTGGCTTGAAATATACATTGGAATTATCTAACATCCAGGATTTTGTTATGCCTTGGAGCTCCCACTAAATGGAAGGAAAATATGCAAAGCTGGTTGAAAATGGTGGGGATCATGTCTTTCCTTGAACTTCTTGAGAAATGAGGACTTCTCATGGGAATCCTGGAACCATTTCACCAGGAAAGCTAGCTGTCTTCGAAAGCAGACCTGCCAGAAAGCAGCCTCAATAACTGCAGGCTCTCCTGCACTACCAGAGACATGGGCTGAGTCATTTTGCCAAAAAGCTAAGTAACCACTTTCTTAGAGCTTTGAAACCTGTGGCTCCCAGACATCCTTACCTCGCTGTCATGGATGTGATGTGAAACAGCCTTCTCAGATGGCAGCTCTCCTTCTAATCTAGTAGTCGCTTCAGGCCCTGTAATTTTTTCAGCTGTGTCTATCACATAGGGGAGGGTGCAATTTTTTGCCGTGGTGTGCATCTTTCCCTGGTGTGTGAGTCACAGTGAGATAAGGTGAAGTATCTGAAAAACATGCCCGCTGATAGTGATGACTTGATGACTCAAGCCTTGTGGATTTTCTAAGGCATCAATTTCCTCCTGGGAGAATTAAAATAAAAATCCCTCCATTTTACACTTCAGTGATGGATGTCTTGTTATTGTACAGCCTTCATACTGCCAGCAGCGACTACTTAAGTACATACTACATACTATGGTTAAGTCAGTCAATGTAAATTTACTTGGATACGTTTATCACCACCTCATCCTTTCTTCTTTAGTCTTCTCTGGAACAATTTGTGCAAAACCACCCATCATTCCAAGACATCATTCAGACAGCATCAACCTTCATGAAAAGCTAAACCATGCAGGCAGGGTGGCTACATAAACTGGAATGTGTTAGCCAAAGCCCTTTGTCCAGAGTTCCAACTCAGTAACTGGTGTGTCACGGACTGCATGAATGGGTATCATCTTTTATTCCATGGACTTTGCACTTGGTAAATTCAGGCATACCCACAGGTAAAGATATGGTATCATTTTTTTATAGGTGGAGCATAGGCACCTGATGTACTCTAATCTTGTGTTTGTTTATGCTCGTTTATTAGCTAGGGTTCTCAAGTAACAGTGGTGTTAAGGTGGTGTGGCTGTGCCATGAAATGAGTGTATATGCACTCTGACCACTTAGAACATGATATCCCTTTTTACCCCAAATCCAGATTTTGTACTTCAGACATGGCGTTTGTTTCTTATCACCTCAGTGGGGTTATGACCCACCATGAAGAGTATCACCCGGGGTAGGACATCTTCATGTTGTTTGTCCCTTCTTTTCAGTTCTAAACATTATTTTCCCTCTTCAGAATTTTGTAATCAACAAGACATTCTGGCTTCATTCTCATTACAAGAAACCTATTTCTCCTTCAGAAATTTCACCACCTAAAATGTTGAAAAAAATAAATACGGCTGGAAAAAAAAATATATATAAAAAATGTTTCCTTTTCTGGTATCTTTGTCACAAGAAAACAGGTTAATCTGTTGAAACCTTTTCCTACATCAATATGAGTTCATATTTCCAGCATATCTCAAGACTTCTGTCTCTTCCTACTGAGATTATGGGGAGAACCATTCTGGTGTCAAAGGCTGTGGTGTAGGAGGGGAGCTGGTTGGGTGCCAGCAGGCAGTTCAGGTTGCCACCTTGAAAGCAAATTTTCCTTGAGAATCAGGAATGACTTACAGAGTGTGGTAAAACTCATAGGACAAACAGTATCTCTAAAGGGAATGCTGCCAGGAAAGCTATTTAATTCGCATTTGTGTTTCTGATTGTCTCAAGAAATAGCACATAAAAGTTACATTTTCATTTGGAATGCCCTTCTTTCTGAGGGCTCTTATTTAGGTTCCTTCTACACGTTATGCTTTTTTCATAAATATCTATGGTGCAAAATTGTCCCAGGTGATGAGTGATGAACAGACACAAGAACTTGGGTATTTGGTAGTGATTCTATAGGTTTGGTGACAACTTGGTTTTTTGCAGAACTAGAATATAGAAATGCACTGTGTCATCCAGGCTGCATCCATTGCTCTTTCTTGCTAAACCTCTGTGAGAATTCCCAACATGTATTTGTCAGCAAAGCTGCCAGTGTCTTTGAAGATGACAGGAAACAGGGATTTCTTTTATAAGGTGATTAACCTACATTTCAACCCTATTAAACAAGTGAAGACAAATTGTTACTATCCTCCTAATAATTTTTTATTTATTTTTCATCAGTAACAACGCTATCACTTGCCCCCCAAGTCATATTATATTGACCAGGAGGAAGGAATGTGATGCTCATTTTCCTCAAGGGCATCTCTCAGACATGTAAGCTGACTTCCTTATTGATTTGTTCTTGTCAATATGTAATTGGAAGCGTAGGGATCATTTCTGTTTTAGTCTGTAACAGATCATTTCCCCAGGGTACTCTACTTCATGTAGGGGAATAGGGACATAGTTGTTAGGTATTTATCTTCTTCTTTAAACATGTATTTTACTGCTGTGGAGGGAGCAGGAGTGGCACTGACTAAGTGAAATAAATGTGAATTAAATGGACTTCAGGGGAAAGGCATTTTTGTTTTCTAAAATTCCCAGTGTAGCAAAGAGAAAGGTTGAGTGTTTCATCATAAACAAGGTGTGTCTCAAAGAACTTTTGACAGATGATGGGAGAGAGAAAGCTCAGGTTCTCAGGGAGGTTTTGAGAAAAGATAGTCAGTACTTTTCAAAGAAAACTACTTTTTTTTTTTTTTTTTTTAAGTCTTTCAGGCAGTCTCAGGGATAAAAAATGAGTAATCTAACAGCCAGAAAAAAGAACTCTTTCCCAAGTTGTTAAATGTTTAATACCTAACCAGGAGCCTCAAAATTCTCTTCTCCACACTAAATAATGATATCTTATTAAAAATTTGGTAATTGCTGTGACACTAAATACAAGTTTTTACAGGTCTCTTACACTTCAACTTCTGTCAGTGTACTATCTTCAAGTTTTCACAATGTCTATGTTACAAAACAATCCCAGTAACACTTCTACACTTATGTCTTGAAAACACAATGATTGAGTATCAGGACCCTGTCTTCCTAATTGTACAAAATACACAGCAGTGGTAAGTGATAATGCAATCTAATCTGCATCAAGACCCACTTGGTAGTATCAGAAATACAGGCATTTTGCAATAAGGACTCTTCTTAATTGAAACAGAAGAAACCCATTTGAAATAGATATGAAAAAAGCTGTATTATTCCACATTATGCTATTACTTATTTCTCCTCATCTTTAACCTGCTAAATGTGGTTAACTATTGATTTTAGTTTTTAGTGAAAAGTCTTACTTTTGGACAGAGAGAGAGCATTTATATCAAGCAATGATTTTATCCCTGGTCCAGCTGGCAAAAAATAGTAGCTCAAAAGAGGACCTTATTGATGGCCAAGAACCCCATGAAGACATCCATGCCATCATTGATGTTAAGTCCTTAGGGAGTAACCAGCACCAATTAACAAAGGCATTTGTACAACACCTTTAGCTCATCTATCCTCCCATGAGTGTTTTAATGCTTTTTAAAAAAGTTATTCTGTAGCCTTGTATAAAACAACACCAAGGGGAGATAAAAAAATAATAATCCTGCAGTTTACTCTTTTCCTTTCAGGGAAGGGAGGAAAAACCTGGTAGTGGCCTAAACAGTTTTGCAGATTAGGTGAGGGGGTGGAGGTATGAAGTAGCTACACAGACTATTTCATCAGCCTTGCTGTCCTAATTTCAGTGCGGTGCTCAGATCACAGCAGGGCGTCCTATGATGCTCTTTGCAGAGACTGAAGCTGCAGTGGTGAAGATTTTGAAGGCCAAAATGTCAAATTCTTTTCCTTAGGTATCTCGAGACACAACCTTCAGTCTTCAAAAGGAAAGCAGAGGAGATTTATTTTCCAGCCAATTGTACAGCTCCCCTCTCATCACTAAATTCAGCTCCAAGCTAACCTAAAGCACCACAGGCACATGCTTCCAAGCCATGTAAAATAACCCGTTGACAACACAAGGACTGATCCATTCAGGGGCAAAATTCTCTTTAAACACCTAAGGGCAAAACAGCATTCATTTCATCATTCATTTCATTTTCCAACATACTGATAATAGTTAAGGGGCTTACTTAGTCTCTCCATTACTTAAGTACATCACCTTTTAGCTTACAGTTATGTACCTGGGTTCCTTCTTGTTTATGCATAGTCGGAGGTTAAGATACATCATTTTTTCAAGACCATTGTAATTGCTTTGAAGCAGGGAACAGATCCTGCTGGGTATCTTCCAGCAGTAACCAAACTCATAGTGTATGAAACCTCTTTGAAATACTGGTTTCTCATTGANAATTAACCAATCATGAAAGGAAGATACATGATAATAAACCAGTAAAGACCTCTCAGGGGAGGGACAAAATCAAACTAACAAATAACAAAACAGCTGGAGGGAATTTCAAACCACGCTGGCCTGTTACAGGACTTGAAGCTTCTGTGATAAGAAAGCAGACGTGGTGTGAGTGACATGCAAGGGATGTGCTATGCTGCAGATTCTGCCTTTTGTCTGCCTTCGGGGGCAGGGTGCTGCGATGGGTAATCAACCCATCTGGATTCTGTATCCCAAACAGGCTGCACCATAGCAACAGTGGTGTTCTGTACTATTATTTGAGTTACACTGTTTCTTGTGTACTGCTGTGCATTGAATTTGTCATGGTAATCAGAAAAGTCTTAGTCCAAAACCCCTATCTTTCCTTAAAAAACCCAGCTCTTCATTCATAGTCCTCATAGATGTGGTAAAAAGTTTGAAAATATGAGCCAAACAGTGCAAAAAATTGCTGGCGTGGTTAAACACCCCTTGAAACGATAGTGCTAAGGGAAATGAAATACTGCATACTTCTTAAGTGAGTGTTAATTCTTAACTCCTAGACACAAGTCTGAGGGAGGGACATAAAGTAGGGTGAAAAAATAAATGTACACCAAAATAAAAACCAACAAAAGAGGAAGTGTCTTATGAGCCATACCAGTTATTGCTGCTATACAAAGGAAGTGGTAACTGGAAGCTCACTTTCTACTGAGAGCTACTATTCTTAATTTCTAAGCAGATGCTGGCCACTCAGGTCACTCTCTTCTAATGGATAAATCAAGTAACTTAGCAAAAGGATTTTCAGATCCTCTTTTTCTGGTTTTTGAGAGTTCACCTGGACTGCAGGATCCCCCAAGAAGGCATTCACTTTCTGCTTAAAGGCCAGCCACACGTTTCAAGCAGCATTTAAATCCCAGGCAAGTAATCCAGAGACTGCAGACAGCCCTTTTTCAAGAGCAAATGATGTGCAAAATGGGAGCTATTTTGTTCTGCTTTATTGAAACCAGAGATATCCCCAAATCAGAGGGATTTAAAACATTTATTAGCATTAATTATTGTAGGTTAAATAAAACACAAAAACTACATTTTAGGGAAAAAAATATTATTAGGTATGATACAATTAATATGTAAAACAGAAGGTAAAGTATTAACAGATTGCAGCATCCCATACATGAAGCGAGTGGGTCCAGCCCAATCAAAGCCCTTATATAAACAAAACAGAGGAAGAGTACCTAGCAGGTGATTTTAAACTGGCAATTTATGTCTGACTCTGGTTTAAATAATTAAGGGTAGGTTAGTAAAATATATCACTGAGACAGTCTGATGACAGAATGCTCACACATGTAACCTATCTAGCCACGCTTATTCCCAAGGTGCCATGAAGGATTAGTGGAAACATGGGATGACAGGTAAGTTTTTTAGGTATTGATACAGACTCATGTTACATTGCAGCACTTTAGATAGACATGCTGTACTGTGAGCAAAACCAGTAAGTTTTTTTCTTTTGAGTGTCACTTTATTACTTTTGAGTCCCAATTCCTGAATAATATCGGTCCTTTTTAGATTTCTCAGTCTGCAAGACAAACATTTTCTAGAATATGCCATTTTCATGCACAAGAATGGCAAGTCAACAATTGTACCTATGTGTATCTCTATCTTCTTGCTACCTTTGATCCACAACTTTAAGTTCATAAAGCTGAAATGATCATTAACAAAAAAATGTACTTACAGAATACAATGTGTAGTATATGAGAACCAGACATAGTGAAAAAACACTACATGTCAGCAGAACAATATAAAACTGTACTTATATACACACATATATGCAGAGCACATACGGAAACTAGTTCCTTCATAATTTTGTTTTTTAAACTAGTTCACAACAAGCCAGAAAAGCAAGTCACCCACAACTGGACAGCCACAGTCTTGAGTCATGGTGCAAACAAGCTCCACCAAATATCCTTGGCACTACAGCCTGTGCCTCAAGTCCTGCTGCCAGCTCTCTTGAGAAAATCAGTCTCGGACAAACCCAGCACCAGCTGGCTAACCAAGAACTGCAGCATTGATATTATTATTATTGTTATTTTTAGAGAAGATCAGTTACACAGTCAGGTGCTCCAGTACAGTAATTTAGCTTTTCACCAGCCTTTAACTGCTAAGAGGAATTCCAGTTGCTGCTGAAACTTTCAACTCTGAGATTGGAGGTTTTTCTGTCATTTTTCTGACTGTTTATGAAGGGTGGTGGTACTTTCCAAGCAACACAGGCAACTAATGGAAGCAGAAATCATTAACTTTACATTTTAAAATCACTATTTTTATAACAAGCCATTGCCCCATTTGAAGAGCCATGTTAAAACTGCACCTTAGCTTTGACAAACAGCAGAGAGGCAACAACATTGTCAAAGGTAAGCCCTGTGTTCAGAGAAAATGCAAGATGCTCTGCACAGCACATTGGCCTGTTATTTTTCTTCTGGCTTCAGACTTGCCCACTGAAGCTCCCAGTAACCCAAATCTCAAGAACTTATACAATCAGAATTCTTATTAATTTAAATCTTTTTCTTGTCTAAAAGCAGAATAAAGTGATTTAGATTTGCCCCACCAAAAGCAAAACCTATTTAGTCACCATTCAAATTTTAAAATATGTCAGAGATCCACCGTAAAAACTTCAAATTTAAAACTACTTTACCATTTAACTCATAAACCTGTTCTGATTCACATACTGCTCAAAGCCAGCTGTGAAATCTGGTTGTTCAGGACAATATCTCACAAAGATCAGCATCAATTGCCAGTTCTAACATAAATTAGAGTATAGAAGGTACTCACAAAATTGTCTTACAAAGCTTTCAGACATCTCAGTTAGGATTTAGTAAGTTTTGAGATGCCATGTTAAAAAAAAAAAAGAATATGTGACAATGATTTACAAAAGCTTAAAAATCAATTATGGATAACTGCTATATGTTGAACTAAAGTTTATGACACCTCTGAAAACATGGGTTCAATCTCACCTTGTTTTCTGGGTAACTCGTCTAGCCTCTTACTGGGTTTTACTTAGGAGGAATCAGATCTCTTACAGCATTTGGTCATAGACCCCATAAAATGTATGAACCTGTGATGTTGGTAAGTTTGGTATTTCCTTAGCACCGAAGGCCAGGTTAAGCTTCTCCCTCCCCAGCCAAGTGAAAGAGCCAGGCATCTCTGGCAGACTTGCTTGTACTGGGATGGAATTAAATGTTCCCTAAAGGAGCCTGTCTCCCTTCCCAGCTATCAGCAATGATGATTACTGAATTTTCACTTAAATAACCCTGGACTATCAGTAAAGTAGTTGCTGCAATGAGTCAGAGACGTGGATCGTATAGCAGCACAGCTGAAAACTGGAAGTTTACCCAAAATATCCAAGGGCATATTTTCTAGTATGAGTGTTTCCAAAGGAGGCCAAAATATATGAGAAATTGATTACATGTGAAAAAACAATGCAGCATAGATTCTTATATAAAATCCAGAGGGATATTTCCCACCTATACTACTCCAAGCCCTCTGGAGACAAAATGTCCCTGTTGATTTTATCTGGCTCTGTTTCAAGCCCTAACAATTAGTGACATTTTATCTAAGCAATCTCACAACCAGCCAATAAGGTCTAGCTTTTTATGTATCAACACGGAAACCACGCTCTAGGCTGCCTGCTCATGATTTATTGTGGAAAGTTATTTTTCCCTTTTGTTTGCTTTTCATAAGCCCTCCTGAAAATGTGCAGTGACGATAATTTTCCTCATAAGAGAACAAATTAATGTTGTGGAATGCAGGCTGGGCTCTGGTTTTGAATCCAACATTTCTTACTCTAATTCCCATTTCCAATGAAATTGATGAAGAAGATAAATTTGGGTTTTATCATCTCAGTCACACACATTCATAAAAGATGGAAGTGGAAAACACATACAGTTTTACATTATTTCTAGTTCATAACCCTCTGTAGGAATTTTTTCCTATACTGCATTTCCAAGTGCATCATGCTTCAAAGATACCACACAGTGGGTCTTCCACACCACATCCCCACACAATTGAGGACACTACTCCACAAATTCAGGGAATTATATTTGTAAGCAAACATTCAGATTTGTTTTATTAGATTCCAGCCTCTAACCCCAAATTATATTGTGCTCTCTTATGCAGTTTTTGTACAGAAATATCATTCTTCCAACTCAAAGACCCCTTGGAGCACAGCAGTGAGACCATGAGGAGTGGGGCACTGTGGCACCCTCTTTTAGAAACCAAGGAATAGGCAACTTTGAACAGAGACAACTTTGGTCTGGGGCACAGATTTGGAGGAAACCTGGTAAATATTGGAGATTAAGCCTGTATTTATGCTCTTTTTACATTTTCAGTAATTATTGAAGCCCATACCCTGCACAGGGAATGATTCCAGTCAGCACAGTGGCTGCATTTTCACTTCTTTCTGAAGCATACTGGAACTGTATGGGGTCCAGCAGTTTCCTTCATGACAACTCCTTCTTCCACATACACAGCACTTCCTGACACAGATTTTGACTTCCAGTCCATAAAAGCTGCATTCGCTCATCCTTTGGATCCTTTTTTTTTTCTTCAGTTAGCAAATTCAGTCCATTTCTTGCTGATGTTTACTGAAAGTAGGAGATGAAGCTGAAGATTTAGAAAAATAGTGAAGCAGAGTCCAGCTAAAAAGATGGCAGAGAAACCATAAGCCAAAATTCAGGTTTTATGGGGTTTTTTTCACCCTATTATTACAGAGAAAACTCTAAAAACATGCCAAGTCCACTTTGCAAATGTAAGAAGATAAGTTTTTGCAGCAAACCTAAATTTTATATATAAACGGATCTTTTTAGTAAAAAAAAAAAAAACCAAACCAACAGTCACTGGTTCAAACAGAGAATCGGAGTACTTTGACATTGTAATTTTGACAGGATATTAGAGAGGATTTTCCAACTGGGTTTTGCAAAATCCCTTTGAAGTAAAGCCTTCTGCTTCTGGTCCTTGCATTATTGCTCATGGGAAGTGTTGAAATTACTGCTTTCAAGATAAGGAGCCACGTCACTGAGATCACGAAGTCCTTTCTCAGTGAAAAAAAAAGCAAATGGTGCTGTTTTTCAAGTAAATCTAAAAAGATCAAGTTGGGTCAGCAGCACCGCCTACCCGTCTGTGAAGTCTGCCTTCCAAGTTTGATTGCTCCATTGTTACTGTTTTCATGAGGATCTAAGGGTGGAATTTGCCGACCTGAAACACATGAGGAGACATAAATTCAATTTTCCTGATATAAGAACAACACCCCATGCAGGTAACAGTTAGAAGAATTTAGCTTGCATAAGAACGACTTATGCATTCTAAAAAGCATAAGTGAAACTTTACAAGAAAACAACCATACCTTGAATATTTTTCCTTGTATCCTGCTTATGAAAAAAGACTTTCACATTTAAAAAAATATATGAAATATGGCTATGGAGAAGGCATGAAGTACACTGGAATGATATTATCCACGTATTTTGAAAAAATTATTTTACTGAGCTCCTTAGAACTTAAAAAGAGAAAACTCTCATCTTTCTCCTAATTCCACTTAAATGAGAATGGTGCAAGTTTAATGAGATTGTGCCTGTCCTAAATCTGCATGGCATTTAGTCCTTGCACACTGGAGTTTTACACAGCACTGTAACTAAACAAATGTTGCCTATACATGACAAAGAAAAATAGATCTGTTCTTTCCATTGAATCCCTTCCTCCATTTTAGGACCCATGTCTTTCCAGCTGACAGCTTTGATTATTTAACATCACCACCACCCCCTCCCCCCAAACTCTCCTGATTTTTTCATCATTTTATGGAGTAATATTTAAAGTGTTTGAAAGAATTTCAGCCGTTACAGGAGAGCTAGAGCTCTTTCCTGGGGTAGAAGGGCACTGCTCCAACTCCCTCCCCTGTATGCCCTTTTAGTACTGCTGCATCTTTTGTCTAACTGGCTTCCTATTGGGGGACAACATACAACGTGCTTAATAAGAAGAATTATAAATGGAAAAACAAAAGATTCTCCTAGGTCCAATCCATCCTGTGTCTCTCTCTGGTGTGCACCTGGCTTTTGCATTAAACCCTTGTGTGAGCTCTCCATCAGTACCTTGAGATCTTACAGTCATGGTAATGCACTTTCTCATTACTTTGTGGATTTCCTAAAATTTTTTTTCTGAAGCTGAATCCATTTTTTCTTAATTATTCCTGGGTTTACCATTACCCATGTTAAATAACATGAGTTAAAATATTTGTTTCTTATATACCACTTTCAGAGAACACAGAGTTCTTGTGAACAGCTCATCATAATCCAGGTGGATTTTACAGTTTAGATTTCCCCATCCTTTGCTTCACTTATTCACAGCTCTCTCTTACCAAATGTTCTATGAATTATGTACCTATGTTGAAGCCTGAGTCCTACAAATTATTTGGGGGAGTGGTTGTGGGTGGGTGAGTTAAAAGCAGTCAGGTAAAATCCAATCCCAATGAAATCAAACAGCAAAATTTGATCTGTAAAACTTGTCCTTAAATTACCTTTGGCCAAGATTCAAATTTTCTCCTATTCAGTTAGTTCTGCACAGGTATGCTATAGGATGTGACTTTTAAAGCAGATAATCTTGTGTGTTTGTACAACTGAATGAGAAAGGGAAAAATCCTGACATTACTAAGGTAAAGATACTGTATTTGGTCCAACAGAGTGAAAAATGTCTATCTTGAGGGCCAAAGCATGTATAAGCACTGACATTACAATTCTGAACTCTATTCAGGTCACTAAAATATCAGCTTCACATCCTGCTTAACATTCCATTTGGACTTCATGTTTGTAAAGTAAAATAAAAAGCAGAATAGATGGTTATAGACCCAGCTGTTACATGCATTAGTTCTGTTGGCTTCGTTTGGAGACAAAGAGAATCCACTAATTCTTAAAACTCTAGAGAATATGAAGAACATGGTATCTGTGAGAGGCTTTCCAAGAAGGCAATGCTGTCATCATAGAGACCTGCAGGGAACTTCTGCATTAGGTACCTAACACTTCCAAAGTGCTTTCAACTCACTCCCAGGGTAATAAAACCCTGTCGATCTGACCCAGACGGAGCACAGTGTAGCTAAAAACCCTGGAATCTACAGACATGGTTTCCATCATCTCCCATTAAGCAAATACCCTCTAAACATTTGATTCTTCTAACAGTAACTTTGGAAGAAGAGAGCTTTAATGTGCAAACTAGCCTTTCATTTTAGAACTCTGCATTAAACAAAGACATTAACTCTGTTTCTCATTCAACTTTTCATATTTCTCATGAGTTTCAAGTATTTTCTACAGTACTGCTGATGTGCATGCCAAGAAGCAGGCAAACTTATCTCTGGAGCAAAAACCTTGCAGGCTTCAAGGTCAGTGAGCAGTTTGTCCAGTTCAGACCAGGACACAATATATGTTGTTAAGAATCACCCAGATTTAAGTAATTTCTCAAAACAATAAAACCCACACAGATAACAACTATAAATAATAAAGACAAAAAACCCTCTAGACCTATTTGCTAGTTAGTTATTCTAGCCTTTGAACTTAAGCACTGTTTGTCAGGAATTAGCCATGTTTTTTGCTGTTTTGATACCACCACCCCCTCCTTGAACTCAATGCAAGGAAATAAATATTTAAACAGTGTAAACTTTTACTTTTTTCGAGTTTGAGAATATGTGTTCAGTAGGTGATTCTTCTCTCACTTGTTATTTCTCTTATTACCAGAATTATTGAACCATCAAGTTAAATCATTTTTGTTTTAGTATCAAGATATCCCTACCCAAGCAACTTTTACCATGACAGGAGTAACTACCTTGGAGCATAAAACTCAGTCTAACAACTGAGAACCAGCTCTACAGCAAATGATACAGTGATTTTTCATTAGGCATCAGGGAAAGTGAATTAAAAAATCAGTCAGAAATCTAACTGTCTTTCCCCAGACCTCCTTGACAGTAGGCACTGTAACAGAGAAAGGCCTAAGCAGCAACAGAACACTAAGGATGAGCAGTGAAATGCTGAGCCTGCATCTACACTTCCTGCTTCTAACCCAGCTCAATCACTATCGCCACCTAAAAGCACTGTGATCATCTCATCTTGTCATTCAGCTCCTCATAAATATGGCATCAATATTGCTGACACCAACTCAAATATAGCTGGCACTGAGTCAGGATCAACGGAGGTCACAAACTGAATTAATTTTGGAAAGTATATACTCATTTAAAATTTTTATCTCACTGGCATTCATAGTCTCTGTTCCAGAGCAATAAAAAATACCCCAGTATTGAACACCATAAATTAATAATGCTGTAGGATATTTCTTTCATGCAGTTTATGTCAGAAAGAAGCAGCAGTCCTCTGACATCCAGCCCTTCAATTCTCATGCATGAAGAAATAAAAACATTAAGGCAATTCCTCTTCAAACTGGTGATTGCTTGGTAAAGATAGAGTCAGCTTAAAAGGACCATGAGAGATTGAACTCCTAGAATAATAGAATGGTTTGGGTTGGAAGGGACCTTAAAGATCAGCTAGTTCCTACCCTCCTGCCATGGGCAGGGAATGTCACTCACGAGATCAGGGTGCTCAGGGTGTTATTCAACCTGGTCTTGAACACTTCCAGGGATGGGGCATTCACACCCTCTCAGGACAACCTGTTCTCATCTCTTGCTTAACTTAAGATGACAAACTAGACCACAAACAGTTTTTGCCCTGTTTTGAAGAGCTGGACACAACTCGCCAGCTTGCCAAAGATCTCCAGGAGTGTGTCTTAGGATTCCAGATGAAATAGTTAATCACAGAGAATGCATGCACATTTATCTAAGAATTCTGCAGCTGAACTGTTGGAATGAGGAACTCGAGGGTAAAATATTACTGAGATGGTATAAAAGTCCCATATGGTTCCTATTGCTGATATTCCTACAGCCTAAGTTGCTGACTGCAATTTAAAATTTGATTTTGCACTATTATTAAATATATGATTATACATTTTGGTTTCATTTCACTAAGGTTTGGACCATGTTTCACAGATTTTGTGCAACAAAATTGTTTTGTAACCAACCACCTCTGCACATTCCCAAAGAGGTCTTGGTGTCCTCCATTCTCTCATTCCAGTAAACACTGGTGTGTAAAATAAAAAGCGTCACAAGAGACTGCTCGAATGTAGGGTCACACAAATTGTCACAGTTCTGAAGTGAATCATCCAGATAACAGATGAAAAGCACTAAAGCAATTGCATCTCCCCCTTTCTGGCATGTTTGAGTCGGGCTGAGGCAGTCCAGGATGAAGGTCAGAGTCTTCTCCAAAGCCTGGTAGAGTTCCAACTCCTGCTACTGAATCTGAGATTTGTTAAGAGATTAATCAGCACTGTGGGCGTTGCTGTTCTAAGAGTGCCAGAGGCAAAGAGATTGGGAAATGGGAGGGTGGAACAAGAGATAAACAAAATGGGAATGAAGAAAAATGAAAACTGGAGCAGAGAAGCAAGAGAGACAACAGGGACTGGGTAACAGCTCATTGAGCAGAACTTGAAGAAATACGGATGGGCATTGCTCTGCTGCAGCTGGAAGCAGGATGCATCATCGCAGTAATAAAAGCTGCTCTCTTTATTCCTTTTTGAATGTGATGCTCCAGTTGGAAGCTGTGACATTCACTAGCTCAGAAAAATCAGGCTTGGAGTTGAGCTTTTTGCTCCTGTTTGGGTTTTTTAACATGAAACCAGTTTCATCATTGACCTGTAAAAGGCTGCATGAAAGGAAAGGTTCGGATCAGCCTTCAAGCTGAGCATTAAGGCTCAGTAAAAAACTCGCAACAGTTACCATGCTGACAAAGGGACAAACACAACAGTGCATCGAACAGATAACTCATTTGCTGTGGAAAGAGATGTGTTGTGATCAACCTGAGCTGGCACAACCAGATGATGAAGTCAAATCTCAAAGACTCACAGAATACACTGAGTTTGAAGGGACCCACAAGAATTATCCAGTCCAACTCCTGGCGTTACACAGGACACCCCAAGAGTCACACCATCTGCCTGAGAGCATTGTCCAACTGTGTCTCGAATTCTGTCAGGCTTGGTGCCATGACCACTTTTCTGGGGAGCCTGTTCCAGTGCCCAACCACTCTCTGGGTAAAGAACCTTTTCCTAATACCCAACCTAAACCTCCCCAGACACAACTTCGGGCCATTCAAGGAGCAGAGTCCTGCTATTCTAACACAACAATTCTGCTAAGGATAAGAAGCAATCAGAGTGCCATGCAGTGGCTTTCTGTGCCTTTCTTTCCATTTTCCTGAAAACCATGTAAAACATAATTTTTAGGGGGCTGAAGGAAGGTGAAATCCATTTCACTCTGCCCCAGAGCAGCACCCTGACAGCTGTCAGAGCTCAGGTGAGCTTTTCTAATGGCTCACCTGAGAAAGATTAACTTCTTCAAGCAGTGGTACAACAGCTATACAATGGCCAGAACCTCCTCCTCAAATTGCCAGCTGTGTCACAGCAAGATGAGCCCCTGCAAACCCCATTAATAAAGAACAGCCATCTGTGAAGACACGGCAGAGTGAAGCAGGCACATCTGATCCAACAGTTTTGGCAGTTTTCTGCACCTGTAGGACTTAAGACAGTCCCACTTCATATCTCCCCAAATTCTTTCATGCTCTGAAACCCATTTCTGTGGTATTTTAGAAGTTTCCCGCATGAGTCATAAAGCTTGGCTCACTAGTCTGCCTCTAATTCTTTCTTCCCCCCATACTTATAGTGAGGTTAAGATTTCCCCAATTGACAGAGACGACTGTTTACTCATGTTGTAAGTTTTCATGCAAGGGAACACAATAAATTTTACAATAAAATCTATTGCATAAGTAAACATAGTTAAGTTGCAATTATTTTAATACTCCTAATAACACAGCTAACAGCATCTCCTTGCAAGAAAATAAAGCCTTTGGTTTGGTTTGGTTTTATTTAAAGCAAAAGCAAAGATTGCTGACACAAGTTCTTGCTTAGGGGAAGCAGCAATACAACTACATTTTGCTCATTTAATTAAAATCTTCAGGAAATAAACCAAACAAATATTTAAATCTTGCATGTATCAAGGTAAACAACAGTATTCCTAATTACTTTAATTACTAAGAGATCCAACCTTGAATCAAGGTCCTGCTGTAATTAAATTTGGGCTGTGTTAGTTTATTTATTACTGTTTTAAGTTGAAGAGCTCTCCTTGGTTGGAAAGAAATCCAGTACCTCACATGTTTAACTATAGGAATAGTCTAAAGGTCATTAAGTTTTGCTCCATTCACTAAAGTTTGAAAGCAAGAGGACAACTAATCCTGGAACACAGGGAGCATAAACTGTAAAGAATATAACCTCAAATACAAGTTTGGACAATGTTCTTCCATCCTTTCACACCCCCTACAAAAATTCAGTTATGAGTTTGGACTACCTTAAAAGTTGACATACGTGAAATTTCTTTGTAACCTAAATGTACTTTCTTTTCTTAAAATATCTTTCATAGACCTCTTCAAAGTACTTCACAGGTATCTGCAGATCAGTAGATAAAAGGATGAAAACCACCATACTCATCAATCACAAAGCTTGAAGACTGCCAATCTGCAATTCCACCCATCCAAGTCCATCTGAGTCAGTGCAAATACCGAATGTCTGTTGGAAAGGATCCCTTCCCCATTCCACAGATATTTCATACCTTCCTCTTTAGTTTGTCCAGTATACAACTGGTTAAACTGTAAACTCTAGAGATTGAGTTTGATTTGGTTCTTTTAATCTCCCAGTATTTCTAGGAAACAAGTATTTGGGTGACATTAAATATTCAATATACAAGCTGCTGGCAAGGCATCAGAAAATCAATAGCTTCATACATTTATAACTGAGCATTTACCACATGAAAGGTTGAATCCCAAGACAGAAACTCTGCTCTAATTAGGAAGCCTCATCTAGGAAGAACGTTCTTATCTGGATTTTTAAACATCAGCCTGTCTCTCCTTCTCATAGTATGAGCATCAGTAAGAGCTAGCATGCTAACTACTCTTTGCACAGTCTCCATAGCGTGGTTCTGATAATGTTCTTCCCCACTTCCTTCTCACCCTCAACAGAAGATGCTGAAATGCTTCAGTCTTGCCCCCTTTGGTAGCACACCAATCTCCCACTTTTGTTGGATGGGGCCTTGAGCAACCTGATGTACTGGGTGGCATCCTAGCCCATGATGGGGGAGTTGAACTAGATGATCTTTAAGGTCCCTTCCAACCCAAACCATTCTATGGTCCTATGATTTACCAGACTTTAAAGAAAATAACACATGGCCATAGCATTTTTTTGTTTGTTTTGTTTAAGCACAAGTTTATGTCATGTTTCACTTGGCTAGGTATACTTCAGTGGCTTGCTTGTCCCACCGCCTGCTCCCCTCTGGAGCTCCTGATGAAGCCTGGTATAAACCTGGGAGCCACAGCCTCGGCTCCGCCGCGCACCAAGGGCGGCTTTTACGTAATCTGCTCTTTCATATCTGGGGCACCTTCACGCTGAGGTAGAAGGCAACACACACAGGCTGAAGAGAAACAGCTGGGTGTGTACCAGATTTGAATAAGGTAGCTAAGGCTTATTTGAGCTGGTAAATGAACAGGTGTCTGAGAATTGCAAGGGTATGATTGCCACTAAATTACAGTACACAAGGGGCAGCTTGTTTAGTCTTTGAAAACCAGCCAGGCACCAGCAAAGGTCAGTGGGCTAAAGTCCCACAAACAAGAAGGGGCAATACAGAACTGGTATGACCCCCTGCACAGGCACAACTTTATTATACTGCTATTGTATAATACATTCCTGGCATTTTTGCTGCTGCCAAGGTATAAACCACCAACAAGGAGCCACTGTGCCTATGATTCTTTTAAGGCTGGGAATAAAAAGTTAGTAACATTTGTTCCTATAGAAACTCAGCTATTAAAAAAGAACTACTGCAACAAACGAAAAAACACTAAACTGTTAAGCCCTTTTTATGTCAAAAACCTTTAAAGAAAGACATTGGGAAAAATCTAGCTCAAGTTGGGAATATACAACTGTATTAAAAATACTCGTTTCATGTTTACAGAGACATAAATCAGTCACGTGATATTTCACAATCACAGCAAGCTTTCAGCCAGGCACTGCTAAACAAACCCAGGCTAAGTGTAGCGGCTTACCATTTGAAATCCCATGGGTACAACAGAACCCAGGAGCTGCGTGCAGCCCATGACTCTGCTCAGCGCCAACTCCCCAGTGCAGAGAACACTGACTCTGCTGATTCTCGTGCTCAGTGCCTCCTCAGCCTTATTTGCCCAAGTACAGTGACTGCAGAGTACCTCTCCTGCCAAATTTGACCCATCTTCAAAAAATCAGAAACTTTTACTGATTCTAGTCTTTCACATCTTGTATTTTCTCGAGACAAATTAAGGATGATAGATTTGTGTTGAGATGGTGCTATGAAGACATCCCTCTAAGCAGCCAAATCCTCAAATTGTGAGAGAAACTTATTTAAAAAGTCTTTTAAGCACAGTGTAATATAACAACCTTAGAAATGAAGCAAACTTTCTATAATCTCTGTAATTTGTCCAAGATTTATCTGGCTATCAACAAAACATCCCAGTTCCCCTTTTTTTCTTTACACCTTCTTTCTATCATTATGAGTACATTTTTTCTATCATAATATATCACTCCATTCACAACACTGTCCCCGGAAAGCGACAGCTGTTAGACATCTCAGGAAGGAAAAATGTTTATGTTAAAATGCCCCTGGGAAATGAAAAGCATAGGCAAGAAGGAGGTAAATTTTTTAGCTAAAATAAAATGAAGTCTACCCTTTCCGCTTGGGCTATCGATTACAAGGAGGATTTAATGGGGAAATTCTCCACACATGTTGGAATATCCTTCCAAATCTAGACTGTAAAACAGACAACACATACAGTCTACCTGCAAAGTCCAAGGTAATTGCTGCTTCCTTGTTCAGAGGCCAGGGAGCTGCACCATGCCCTTCATGAGCAACACAGGGAGGAGGGCAGGAGCTCTCAGGCAGCATGAAAGGAAAACTAAAGCTGCAGAGTGACTTTTAGGGCACCAAACAAACAAAATTAGTCAGCAGGGTAGGAGATATGGCCACAGGAGGATTTCATACTCTGAAAAGGCAGACATGCTGCTATGCAACTTGGGCAGACACAGACTTTTTTGAAATTGCACCAAGACTGAAGTGGTGTAAAACATCGGAAAGCTACTTATCAATACCCTCTGCCCAGTCACAACCATACTAATTAATTCTACTGCTAATCAAGCTTTTTTCACTTGGTTTCCACTACATTTCTATCAACATACTCTACCAACTCTCTCCTTTCTCTCTGCTGAGTGCTTGATAAGGTCACACGTAGATCCACTGAGACCAAATATTTCCATATATAGAAATAATTGCCTGTGGAATTAAGTGCACTTGCCTGGGTATCTAGTTCATACTAAACTTAATTTAGCTGATTTTACTCGTCTATTATATTCATTATTAGGGACGGTGCACACCGCCAGCTGCAGCAATGCCTATCAAAGATGGAAACTAATTACCTAATTACATGGCAAGAATGAGATCCTCTGCGAGAACATGCACAACAATCAGATGCAGACAAACAAGTAAACTATCACAGGGAAGAACCAGTTCCTCCAGACAGCCATGTAGCACACACCTCCTTTAAAAAGGAGGTAGTGTATTCTAGGAATACTGGTTCTCATTAGCCATTTCAAATACATCCCATGTAAGCAAAACGAACAGTTGAACAGGCCCCATCTCAGGAAAAGGGTGCTAGATAACATCAGCTGATTACAAATATGTGAAATTAAACAAAATAAAATAAAATAACTTCAGGGAAACAAGGTTGAGTGTCTGGACATGCTGTCTCCTAGGTCTCTGCACCCCAAAACAGGATTCAGGGAGAGGAAGAAACACCAGTAGTGGAAGAAGATCAGACCATGAAGCTCTTAAGAAATCTTAACCCATACAAGCCTGAGGATGCATAGGGAGCAAGGCCATTCTTTATCATCCCTGTTGCTTTCGAAAGGTTGTGGAAAAAGGTGAATGTTATATCTGTTTTCAAACAGGGCAATAACAAGCCATGGGTCTACAGGCTGGTTAGCCTCACTCTGCTTCCTGGGAAAACCACAGAGCAAATCCTCTGAGAAGCTACTTCTGAGCACAAGAAGGTGAAGGAGGTGACCAGGACCAGTCAGCATGGACTTAAGGAGGGTTAACCATGTCCAACCATCCTGCTTGCCCTGTATGACAGCATGACTGGGAGAGCACTGGATGTTGTTTACCCTGACTTTGGCAAGGCTTTTGATACTTCCCCCTACAGCACGCTGGTATGTCCAAGTTGGGATGTTACACTCTAGTCAGGCTGTTAGCTGTGTGAGTAGCTGTGTGATGGCTGCACCATCAGACTAGAAGGTCAGTGGTTAATAGTATATATCTACCCACAGGCCAGTTACCTTGCTTAATACCTTTTATCAGAGCCTGAAGGATGAAAAAACAGGCACCCAGTTCAGCCCTCAGATGATGCCCAAATCAGAGGTGCATTCAGTATCCTTGAGGGCAGGGCTGCTCTTCAGAGGGCCCTAGGCTGGAGGCAGATATGGGTCAAAAGGAGCCTTTAAATACTTCAGAAAGAACAAATGCCAAGCACAACTTGTGGGAAGGAAGAGCCCCTGGCTGTGAGAGAGGCTGGGGACTGGCTGCCTGGGAAGCAGCTCTGCCCAAAAAGGACCTGAGGGAAGCAATCTGAGCATGAGCCAGCAGCGCACTCTGGCAGCAGAGACAGCCAGCAGCAACCCACAGGAGCCAAGACAGAACCGTGGGCACACTGCTTATCCCCTTTTAGATGTGGTCTAACACCAGCTGGGTCACACTTGCTTTGGGCCCCACAACACAAGAAAAATGTTGACAAGCTGGCACAAACTCAGAGGAGGGCTGCAAGACAGGGAGGGCTGGAGCACCTGCCCTGTGAGGAGAGGCTGAGGAAACAGGGCCAGCTCAGCCTGGAGACAAAATGGCTTTGGTGGGCCACAAAGCTGCCTGTCAGTACCCATGGGAAGGGCTGCTGAGAAACCGAACCAGGCTCTTCAGTGAGGTGCAGTCAGGACAAGGAGCGAATTGAATGAGAATAGGTTCTGGCTTGACGTAGGGATGTCACTATGAGGACTATTTAAACAACTGCCCTAGGAGGTTGTGGAACCTCTGCTCTGGGGCCCAGCCAGACAATGGCCTGAGCAATCTGGTCTGAATTCACTACCAAGTCTGCTTGGGCAGAAAGTTGGACTCAAATTCTTGTGAGGTCCTTCCCACTTGCAAATAGTGATCAGCACTGGAACCCCTGGAAGGAAAATTGAACAAGACAGTTTTTCTTCTCCTCATGACAAGTGCCAGTCTCACAATGTTTAGAATGCCTGGAGAGAAGTTTATCTGTTTGGGTTTTTTTTAATGTATTCCTCAGCAATGACTACTTTCTACTTAACAATGCCCTCCAGGAGCATTTATCAACATTTAAGTTTTTAGCAACATGATGATAAGATCAACAGTATTGCCTCGACAGCAGGCTTGGTCTGAAACAGTAGATGTGACCCAGGTCAGGATTTATATACAGATTTAGAAGGAACAGGCTTACCCTGTATCTACTATCTACTATGTTTTGCTCTGGTGTATTCAAAGTTGTTCTTAGTTTACATCTGCATAAATAGCAGCCATACCACAGGCTTCGTGGGATTTATTGATGTCCTTGGGAAAGTAGTTTACAGACCTGAAACAGACAGCTATTTAGAGAAAACCTCTAAACAATCAAAATTAATTAATTAAAGGAAACATTTACTTACTTATGCCTTGAAAAAGTTCTTCAATGTTAACAGCATTCTTTGCACTGGTTTCAACAACAATTGCACCTATAGATTCTGCATATTCTTTGGCATCCTTCATAGGAACCTCCCTTAAAAAAATGAAAACATTTATAAATAAAAGAAACCAAACTTTTTTAAAAAGTTAATTTTTAGGAAAAAACACCAAACAACCCCAAACACAGCCTGATCAGAAAAGCATTAATATGCTCTTCTTCTCTGCAAAAGCAGTACTATCTTTCTTCACATGGCATTTAGATCATCTTATTCAAATACATCAAAATTTCAACAAAATTGATCAATCTGCGGATTTCTGGGACTTGCTGTTGAATCCATGCCTTGAGAAAAGGAAGATAATTTTAAAAAAAACCACATTTGTTTGTATTTTATATTTGACTGTGATGAGAAAAGCACTCTCCACATGCCAAATGTTCAAACAAGATAGGGTACAGCTGTTGTGGATGAAAATGGTAAGAGCATCGTATGTCTTGGTCTTTGCAAGCAGCAAGGAAATGAGAGATTCTGAAATAAATATGAAAGCCACCGACTTTGAGCACATCAGCAACAGCAATCTGTGAGTGCCAGTTCACTGGGGAAAGACACCATTCTGTGCCATTTCACGAAAGTGACACCATCTTAAAATCACCAGTAGAACACCCTCATTTTGCAACCAATAGTTCGTATGTCAAAAGCTGGCAAATGCAGTTTACAATATGCAAAAGACTTCTGCTTTAAACAAGCAAGCCCCATGCTGGCCTTGTATGTCCCTGAGCCATGTGGCAAAGCTGGATCTGCCCATGTGCGCTGCTATCTGTAACCACCCCTATTCCTGATTTTTGAGCTACAGCACAATCTGCACCACCAACTTCACCTCACAGCTCCAATGTACCAATCCAGAGACTTCTTGTACAATTTCCTCCCAGTATCAGTGTGTCAAGCACATCACTCAGCTTGGTGTCATCAGCAAACGGCTGAGGGTGCACTCGATCCCTTTGTCTGTGTCATTATCGAAGGTATTAAGTAACACTGGTCCCAATATGGATCCCTGAGGGACACCACTGGTGTCCATCAGGACTCTGAGCCATTAACCACTACCCTCTGGATGTGACAGTGCAGCCAACTCTTTATCCATCAAACAGTCCATCCATTGAATCCATCTCTTCCCAGTTTAGAGAGAAGGATGTTGTAGGGATGTTGCTATGTCAAAGGATTTACAGAAGTCCAGATATATCATAGAATAAAGAAACATTATGGATGCATAGAGTGAAGATCTGAGCATGAAATTCTGCTGAATTTTCTTAACCAAGGATTTCCAGCAAATGCCATTTGTTAAGAAGGAGAACCACATTCTTAGGGAAGTGAACACTTCAACACTTCTAGCTGCTGTTACAACTATTGACCTCTATAATGCTCAAAAAAGTATTATGGACACTTACAACACTTTAGCATTGAAGTTTCAGCTTCTGTCTTTGAAACTACTGTTTAATGACCTGTCAGAAGAACAGGACACATCAGAAGAAAGCCTATTCCTATTACTTAGAATTATGCTGAACATTTAGCAGTTCTAAGAGTTGACAGTACTACAACAAAGATGAGGACTTATACTTGATAAAATTGCTTGCCTATCTGTAGAAATTCCTTCAAAGTGGAGAAGAAATTTACTTCAACGGAGCACCAAGAATTGCTGATAGCCTATTAACGACATTAAGGAAAAGCAGTGTGACCCCCTAAGTGTCTCAAATACATCTTGGCAGCTCAAAACCAAATTTTAGATGCTAAATGGGGAGGGTAACATGGTCATTGATTATGAGATATACATTAATTCCTCCTTACATTATCTCTTACACTCACAGAGATGGCACAATCAAACCAACTTGAACTGGGTCAGCTTGACCTCTTTTGTATCTATTCACATTGGTCTTAAAAGCAGCTGTCTCTCTGATATCCAGAAAAACATCTGCCAAAAGCTCTACAAAACGATGAAGAGATGCCAAAAATTCATACAAACAGCAGCTTGCTCTTGTGTGCTCACATCATCTTATTTTTAAATTCTCTGTGCCTAAAGGCATGTGTATTTTCTACTCATTGGAAGCAAACTGATAAATTGGTGACATGTTTCACCTAAAACTATTTTTACTGAAGTAAATCTGAAGACATAAAGCAGACAGAGAATGCATACAGCTGCATGCACTGCATAAATCAGATTTCTAGAAGAATTGTGAAAATACATCACATATGAGATAATCTACTCTCTATTTTTCCACCAAAATCTCTTTAGCTGGACATCGCTGGATAAGTTCAGAAAGAAAAAAGATTGGGGGATGCAGAAAGAACAACTACACAAAAAAATATTACCAAAACTATTCATAATTATGGGGAGAAAAAAAGTTCTCTCCCATAAAAACTAAAAAGATTAAGAGACATTAGCCCATGGAGTACAATGAGGACCATTCACACAGCAAAACAATTTGTGCAAAGAAGAGCTATACTGACTGAACAGGAGCAAGAATTGGATGATCAGCAATCAGTAAACTGCAGATAGTGGTTGATAATAATATGGTGGGAAGATCATAGATCGCAGTTGCTCTGTGAGGGACCCCAGTACTTTCACAACATTTCTGGGATGCAGGATTTTTTTGGTCATCAATCTGCCTCTGGTGCAACAGCATTTAAGAGCGTGCTGTATGGCAAATGCTTCCAAAAGCAGGAAGAGGGCTGGTTAGGGACTCATTTGCAATTGTTGCCATTTGTCACCAACTCCAAATGTATTACCCTTGAGTTAATCTGGCAACCGTATTACTGAGAACACTTAAGCAATAAATTGAAAAGTGACTCTCAGGGCAACCAAAACCCCTGATTTGTGCTAAATGGCTTTTGCTTTTATTTTTATAATCATCCTTTCCTCTTGTTTTCCTCCTTCGCATTTGGAAATTTTTGTCTTATAGGACTCCGTTTCACCATGTTGACCAGCATATCGCAACACCACGTCGGAAGTGCCAATACATGTGCCCCTGATTCTCAGCCCAACAGAAACCAGAAGTTTGCCAGAATTAGGGCTTGTTCACTACTTAGAGAAAGCAGTGAGTTGCAGCTTTGTGTTGGTTCATGGCTGACAGTGGCAGAGGGGAGAACATAAGAAAACCCACACAGGTCAAACCCTCGTGTAGGCCTTGATTCAATAAAGCACTGCAGCACTTACTTGAAGTTACACACATGTGCCAGAGCTCTGGTGAATCTGGGCCAAAGTAATGGTAACAAAACACATGGGGATGTATTTGAACAACCATGAGAGCCTATGAGGTCGTAAGGGGAAAGCATCAGATACGATCATTGAGTTTGTACTCACAGATGAAGCAAGAAATAATAGTCATGGACTGACACAGAGAATCACTACTGAACAGCAGAATGTGCTTGCAGTTCCTGAAAGGATAAATGCAAATCCAAAATAGAGCTAACAAGCAGAAGAGCGATTCTAGCTTCAATCTAATTCCAAATAGTATAATCTCAGCTCTTCTACAGGGGTGTGGATTCAACCCTCCCCTCTTTTATCTAGGAGGTTCTTTGCTTCACACAGGTCACAAAAGTTTTACTTGAGGTTACGCTCCAAAAAACCCCCAAGATACACTTCCTACATCCAGTATTATGAAACAGTTTCAGCTCTTGCAAATCACAAGTTCTCAAAGTTCTGTGATTAATATTTTTCTACCTCTTCCTCACCCTCCCAGCTTTACACTACAGGTTTTGCTCATCACTTAGTACATTCTGCACCTTCTAATTGAATGGAAGGAAGGGAAAAAAAAGAGAACCCTTTTCCATTCCCAATGATTCAGCAGATAAAGGATGTAGAGATTGTACAAATACAGAGGAAGGGCAGTAAAAGGGAGGTTAAAAAAAAGTACATAATTCAGGTTGTGCTGCTGTTGTTAAGGTTGTGCATTGCTAGAATCACTGATGTTATTACAGGTGGCCAAAATTGTATACTATTATAACAATGAAGCAAAATTGTTACCTCAAGGGAAGAAACAATATAGTTACTGCAATGAAAACAACAACAGAAAGTATTACCTGATATCGGAAAGATCACATTTGTTTCCAGCGATGGCCATTACAATGTTTTCAGGACCGTGTTCTTTTAGTTCTTTCACCCATTTTTTCAAAGTATGAAATGAATCCTACATCAGAAAAATAACAAAGTAAGCTACCAGCACACTTTCTGCCAAAGTATTTGCCTATTTTTTAAAGTGGAGGAGCACAGCTTTGACAGTATTCATCCAAAAATAATTATATAGGTCACAAGACTGGAAGATCATTTATCTATCTATGCGATTTGCTTTTCAAGCTTTGGGCTATAAGATTTCTTCAAATTAATTTTTGAACCTGGATGCTCTCCTCTTTTCCACTTCCCCTCCTCCCCACTCCAAAGCAGCACTGAATATTAAACTTCCAGTGATGAAGAAACTATCCCAGCTCATCTAGTAGCTAATTTCCTTCACTTTTAATGTGAGCTTCATTTGTCTAATTTCACTTCTGTCCAGTGGCTTACCATCTCAACCACTGTTATATTTTTGGTAATATCCAGGAGAGCTTCCACAGTGATGCCCACCTCCCTACATTTCCAAATCTGTGATCTGGTAAACCTCAATTTACTCATTATGAAACTGAAGAGAGAGGTGACAATTCACTTGGCTTCTTTCCCCTCCAAGCACAAAAATCAAACTCTTTGTGATGCTACCTACCTTTTAATAGTAATTTTTTTTATTTCTTTACACTAGTGAAGTAGTAGGATTAAGATCACACTTCTTTCTGGAGATTCTAATTATAATGCACAATTAAAATTATTACTGACAAAGTGAGCTCCTAAATACATTATAAATAATTTTCCCCTTCAGAAATGCATGTAAGAGTTGTGTCTAAATCAGCAATAGCTGCATCAGTATCACAGAAGGTAGAGCTGAATTTTTTGTGGAAAAAAAATCCATTCTGCTTTAATGATTAACACTGAATATTAAGCACCAGAAAGTGAAATACACATTGACCTTCCTCTCCTATTTCCCCCTCTTTATCCTGAGAGCTGTTGCACATAAGCTTGGAGAAAGGCTGCCAAAACAAAATTTTATTCTTACAATATATTACAAGATCAACTGTAAGATACTTAAATCAAAAGTACCTATCCAGCACGATTCACTCTTCCTCACTCTTTCCTGGCACATTAGCAGTGGAGAACAGCACTGCTGCACAACAGTGACCACCACCATCAGCGACAGATCATTACACTAATGCACTGGGGAACCAAACCAACCCTCTCAACTTAGTAGTAAACAATTCAATTGGCAAGAAAGGAATAAAATGCTAGGGAACTGTCCTGGCCATCCATCCATTAGCACTGTCTCTAACTCAGCTATATCAGCGGGGGTTTCTTCCAAAGACAGTGAAAGAGGCATTTAGCTGGAATCTCCTAGCCTCCTCTGCCTGAGAAATGAGCCAGAGAAGTTAGGGATCTAAAAATACAATTTTTGTTCCAAATGAATAATGTTGAGACAAAAGGTCAGAGACTTATTATTTCATTACCAGTTTCAAAAATAAGACATGACGCCTGCAATACAAACATGAAATTAATGTGCTTAGATAAAAATAATTAGTTTTAAAATCAGTAATATGCAAACAACTTAATTTCTGCTCAGCTGATAAAGCTAACAGCTGCTTTTTGTAGGAAAAATTCAACCCCACACAGAGAACATAGGTGGTGGTGGTGGTGGTAGGGGGTATTGCAGGATATTAATCCTGTCTACTTAGCCAGAGGAAACCCAAAGAAACGTTAACAAAATGCACTGTCCAACTTTCTGTCTACATGAAGTTGAAACAACACAGAAGCAGGACTTTTTACTTAATGTTTTAAGGCAGTTGGACACCTCCACCCAGATCTACACAAACTACCGAAGCATATACACCCCATACAAATTAAATTCAGGCCCAAATAGAGAAGTTAACACAGGCAATAAGCATCCCAAAGGTCTTACCTGTTTGGTGATATCATACACTATCACAGCTGCTGCTGAACCTCGGTAGTACATTGGAGCCAAGGAATGAAACTGTTAAAACATAAACCCCCAACAGAAAATATCATTAATAAATCAGAATTATCACAGGCCACAAAGGTCACAGGTCACAAAGACTTGCCATGGCAGAACCACCCTCCTTCTTTCATCCCATAGAGAACAGACCTTACCAGTGGTCACCCATTCTCTAATTTTCCTTAAACACAAAGAAAGCAAAGCTCCTTTATCTTCTGCTGTTCTTCATCCCACTGAATTTACACAACCAGCACTTACCGGTTCAAGGCATCATTTCCATTACAGAGCACAAACTCTGAGGACAAATTTTGACAGAAAGATCACCGAGACTTGGAAGCATAGGGACCCCTTCCAGTGGCAAACCACAGGCTTGCTTTGTAGATCTAAGACTGGATTCAGCTTGGGTTTGAATTTTATAAAACATTGCAAATGACTTGGATAAAATTAACTTGTCAGAAAAATCTGAACACCTGTCTTGTTTACCTATCCTATACTATGGCACATATTTCAAAAAACATGGATTCTTGCAGTTACTCTTCAGCTTTTTGTTTCAAGGAAAACATTCTTCAGGGAAAAAACGCCAAGAAATAAATATGTTTGCTATAACAGCTGAAGAACAGCATAATTTTCATAATTTACCAATGATTAAGCAGCTGATTTAGAATTTCAGCTTACAATTACAATTAGAGAAAGGAAGTAAAAAAAGTCTTTCTGCTGATTCAACTAAACTTAGTCTCACACAAACCAAAAATAACCTTTCTTGGAAAACGCATTCAGTGTCACTATGCTCACACAGCCATTTTATAATTTTTGGGGGGAAAGTTATCTGCACGAGCGGCATATTAAGCTGCAGCTAATAACTGAGGTCAGCTCCTGAATCAAATACATTATTAGGGCAGGGTCTGAACCTCACTGCCCAGCAAGCATGCATGGATCCACGTGTTACACTGCAAACCTCTGCACATTTACTGGACACATCTTTTTCCCAGAACTGTACCTACTGACTGAGAGTTTAGACTTCTAGCAGCCTCCACATTTCTTGCTGTTTCACATGCAACGTATCAGGCGATTTATTTGCCATGCTGGTTCACTTGCCCGTTTGTAAGCTATTTATCACAGATCACACACACCAGCTCAAGGTCGGCGCTTTCTTTTATAACAGTATGGATGCACAGCAGCAGTGACAGATGGTCAAGTGCTGAAGTGTTTTGGGGAGTGAGGCAGGTGGGAGAGCTCATTAATAAGAGAAAACAGCAGGAAAGAGGATGAGAAAAGAAAGAGGAGTCAGTCAAGAAGCGTGGTCTGAAGAAATGGGATCAGCCAAGATCCTGAGGGAGTTGGGTAGATGTGTGCTTTCTGGGATTTAAATGTGTAGCTTTATTACTTGTATGCTTAATGCAAATAAATGCTTTCCAGAATTTTTAGGCTCCTAAATCATGACAGAAATTTTCAGTATGTTAGAAGAGAACAGACCATTTCAGTTGGAATGGACCTACTACAATCATGTAGACCAACTGCCTGATCAATTCAGGGCTGGCCAAAAGTTAAAGCATCTTGTTAAGGACATTGTCCAAATGCTTCTTAAACATTGACAAGCTTTGGGCATCACTTCAGATAACAAAAAGGGTTTTTTCAAGTATGTTAACAGCAGAGGAGGTCTAAAGAAAACATTGGATCACTTCTTGTTTCATGATCACTGTGGACAAGGCATCCCACCTACTATCACATTCCCCAAGTCCTTCCTAATCGCAAAGAGGTCTAGGAGGGCATCTTGCCTGGTTGGCTCACTGAGTGCCAGTGCCTAGAAGTTATCTCCAACAAACTTCAAGCACTTCCAAGACCTTCTCCTCAACATAAATTGTTGTGTTAAAGTAGCCTGTAAATCAGGAACCTTAACTGTGGAGGGTACATCTGACCTTTCATGGTGTATGCGCACTCCTCCCAGTCTGTAAACTCCTGGAAAAAAACATACATACCCTAGACACATGCTGATTTGGTCTTAATCTAGATTACATTTTAATCTAGATTACACAGTATTCATGAATTTACAAAGAGCTCTCAGATAACAGTAATCACTTCACAGGAGCCATGCAGCTAAACTCACATACTCCAAATTCCTTCAAGACTGGCCCTGAAAGCACACTGAGAACCTGTACAACATCTTGGGAATTTCTCTCCATTTTCTTCTGACCAGCTGACAAGAACACTTCCCTTAATACCTGTTTCACTGAAGAATATTTGCAGCGTTAGGCCCAGAAAGCAAAAATAAAAGTAATTTAAAACAAACAAACAAACAAAATGAACAAAAAAATGCCCTTTGTCATTCTTTTATACAGGCTCATAAATAAACATGACAATACACTATGTCCCAGTCACAAGAAATCACTGTTTTCTACATGAAAACAGGAAAAGCCTCTTTGCAACACTAAATTAATCAAGAGTGACTGAAAATTTTTAACTGCATGAGTTTCATGATCTCATGATAGACTCTTAACAAAGGTGCCTTATGAACATGAATCTTCCAATATCATGCAAATAAATATGTTTAATTTTTCTTTTAAATCAGTGCCCAGAAGCAAAGTCCTCTTGAACATTTTTCTGGCCTCATTAATTGGAAAAAGAGAGTCACACAAATTAATTAAAGGGATACAAAATCCTAATCTGTACATTTTTCACTTGCCAAGGACCAAATGTGGGACAGATGCCCAAAACAAGTGACACACAAAAAACAGCTCACAAAATTAAATCTCACAGGACTACCTTCTGTCATTATAAATGACAATGTCTATAACCTTGATTTTATAGCACAGTATTTCTGTATCCAGTAATTCCCAAGAAAATTAGGAGAAACAAGAGCAGTTTGAGATTTGGCATAAGAACAACTCTGCTTGAGAAGGGCCACCTAAAAATGCTCAGGCAGCCACTCCCAGCTCTGCCACACGGACACTCAGGTTACAGCCCCAGCTTCCCAAGGAGCCAGCCCCTCCATAACCTGCAGCCAAGAGCAGCACTCTGGCAGATGTCACCCCTTCCTGCAGCCAGCAGCAGCTCACATCCCCTTGGGCCAACAGGAAAACAGACCAGAGACATTCATCAGCTCCCACCATCACAAATAATCACACTCCTAACCCATTTCAAAAGCTGATCAATGTTCTGCCTAAAATAATTCGTTTTCTTTTTTCGTTATATTGCTACAGGGATCATATTACTTTGACAATTAATAACATTCTGAATTCCTAATTACTAAATTACTTGTAATTTGCTTGCACCTTGACTTAGTAAAATTTAGGGATCACTGCTTGCCTTTAGCTGAAATACTAATATAGAGTAGCAAGCTTGCAGATTTAACTTTGCAGTCTGCTATACCAGGCTCTGCCACTCTGAGGATAATGTAAAGGGGAGAAATCAGGGTCTAATCATCTTTCGTTGTGCCTGGTCCAGCTTCAGTTCATCTTTCCTCACTGCTGGTGACCAAGTTTGTATATAGCATTATAGAAATTGAACAATCTTAACTGCATGTCCCCTAACACGTTTCTCATGGCTGCATCATACTCATATGATCATCCTTTAACTGGTGAATACACTCAGAGGTGGCTTTTCTCCTCTGTTTCCCAAAAAAAAAAAAAAAAAATTAAAAGCTCACCTACAACTTTACAGCATATATTTTTGTTGGGAGCAAAAAATACAGAGCCTTGGTACTTACCCTACCAAATTTCATCTCCACTGCTTTCCACCTTCTGGCACTGGGAACACCTCCCATCTCTGTATGAGTAAACTACCATTAGCAGCTTACCTACTGTGGGAATTTAGAAGCTTTGTGCCTCTTGTTCAGTGTCCACCAAAAAAAGTTTTCCTATTTGCAAATATTGACCAACTGCATCACTCATTAGTCCCATTTTGCTTTTGGAGAGGTTGATAACAACTGGTGAGGCTGAGGTTGCTAAACCACACACTGCAATACTCAAGTTGTAGGGGTACATTTTCCAATCCAACGGCCAGGCTGAAAGGACAACTCAAAATATAAATAAGAAACTTATTTTACCAAAGACATGCCAAAACCCAAAATCAATTAGTTTATGCAGACTTTCAGGATTCTCCTCCTTGGAGACACACAGTGTGCTCCATACCTACAGTCACCTGAATACTGGTACAATGCTGACGGGGGTCAGAGCACCTTCTTCCTTGTGCTCCTCTAACAACACATCCACTTTGCACCTGTGGTTCATCAGAAGTGAGGCCACATGTGCATTATGAAATTTCCACTGAAGGCAGATCCCCTTTTTCTCTAAGGGTCCAACTAGCAGCTTCCCAACCCTTTACAGCTGTAGAGCCCCGTAATACAGAGAACAAATTCAGTTTTACATGGTGCAAATGCAAGCTGAGCATAACCAGAGTTTCTCTCATTGATTCCAGGAGTATTTTGGGATTCTGCAACCCCTCATCCAGCCATCTCGATGAAGTCAACAGAAGCTTTGCCCTTGCAAAGGACAGAAAGATGGAACCAAGCAGCCATTAAGGAATTTACCACCTATTTAAAAGCAGTGTAGTATTTTGCTTTCTACTTCCTGTGCATCTCATCATGGAGAGGTGTATTTGGTCACAGGTAACACTTATCACATTTTCTCTTTACTAACAGTAAAGAATAGGGAAGAAGGAAACCCGTCACATCATACTTGGAAGAGAAAACCAAAATCAAGGGAGCACAGAGTAAATCACACCTGAGCTGTGGCAGTGGAAGTCTCTTAACCCCGTCTAATGTAGCGCTGATTTAGAAAGCAAAAGAGAAGCCAAATAAATACAGAAATAAAAACTACCACGCCTGCTTGTTTATATACAGGCTGACAAATGCTGCTGAAGACAGTTGGGATTCATTCAATCTGCCAGGCACACCAGGGAACATTAATTCATGTCAGCAGCTCTTTGCACCACCCTGTGGTGCCACATCCCAGGACTGGCATACTGCCACAGCAGGGCTGCCTCCTTCCAACTCCACAGCCAAGAGGGAAATAAGCAAAACCAACAGCTACAACGACCACCTAACTCCTGTATTTGGCTGCTTTTACTATTATAGACTCTAAAGAACATCACCTGCTCTTACTGCAAAAGGATTATAATTCTGCCTATAAGCACAGCTGGAAAGGATAAGGGTGCACAGACTGAGCAGAATCACACTAGTGCTCAGCAAGTGTTACACACTTTGAATTCAGCTACGATTTTCCTACACAGTGCCTTCTCAAGCACCTGCAGGTGCACAGCAGCACAAGATTTGCTTCCTGACAGCTGTGATCATTTGACTAAATTTCATTCCCTTTCCTACGAAGCTGCTCTATGACAACATACGTTGCATCTGAGTGGCCTAGACCAAACCACTTGGCTCCTCTGAAGGTCAGAGATCCTTACTATTACTCTTTCTTTATCTGGGTGTCACTAATGGCAAGGACAGCCACAGCCTCTGACTCTGCTACTTGCTGACACGTGTGAGCAGTGTCACAGCCCTGTGACTTCCTTCCCCTTCCTACTACATGCACTCACACTTTCTGGACTCTTATCTTAAACATACGTCAGTCCCCTCGCTCAGCAGGCCATTCCCATCCCTCTGCAGGTGAATTTGGGTGTCCTGTTTCTCCTGCTCTTGGCCCTTCCTGCCAGGCCACCCCCACAAAACCCCTTCAGTCCTGTCCCAAAACCCACCTGAAGTACACTTGCCCAAGTCTGGGCAGCTACATGCCCCACTCCTGTCACTTTCAAGGCAGTGGCTGCCAACAAACAGAAAACTGTGGTGGTGCAGAGGCAGAAGCAAAGGCAAAACCCAAAAGCATTAAACAGATTATCCTGAAACACAAGCTTCTGGAACAGGGAGGGATACAAAATTCCTGACATTCTCAGCTGGCAAAGAGAAAATGGGAAAAATGTTATGCATGAAAGCCACTTTCAGATACCATTTACCATTTTAAAACCTTGAGTTGTTTTCCTTACATGATTGAAGGCTGAAATTCCAGTTCTCAGGATTTAAAAGCAAAATAAATCAGGAAGGGTCTGTCTCTGATCTACAGGTATTTTTTGCTAGTTAAATTGAAGGTTAAATGTATATGGATACATATAAAAGAGTGAGCATTTTTTTCCAATGTCTAAGAATTCTTCAACTGAAGAAGGAAAAATCTCAACATTTTAGGTTTACCTTTTAAAGATATTTTAAATAAGCAGAAAACAAACTTTTGCAACATCACGGAAGTGACCTGTGCTTAGCCCTTCTGAAGTTTACAGTCATTAAACAAAGGATGCAAAAGACACTACACCAAAACCATGACTCTGTCAAGCTACACATGCTGCAAGTTTGCTGAAGCTTAAGAAAAAACACATTCAAATGTATCCCTTAAATGATTTACCGTGCTTTATGCTCACTCTGAAAATAGTAAAAATAACATATTCACTTGCTAGCTCTAATGCCACTTGTGCTCTCACACTACCAAATCATCTGTCAACATTTCCAGCATGCAAGAGGTAGCTCACTGCAGGGGGGTCCTCACACCACACACAGTGAACCACCCCTACTCTGACTGAGCTGTGGGAGACCATCAGAGCCACCCTTACAACACCACAGAGCAAAATTCAGGCTGCGTCTTGCCTGTGGAAATAACTCAAGTCATTGATAGATGGTGTTGTGACACTGTCCCTGAATCACCAGGACAAATACTGCCACTCAAAAAAGAGGGAACTATAAAGAACTGTGGACATGTCATCAGTCAGCCTTTTCCTGGAAATGGAGAAGGTTAAAAAACAAAAAAAAGAAAAAGCTCACAACTCAGGATAATTCCTATCAAGCTTTAAACTGGGCTCAAGTAATTGAGGCTTCTTCTATTAAATAAAATTAAAAGTCCCAGAGTTCAACAAAGTAAATTTTAAAAGGATAGAGGTAAATTTTCCTGCCCTAGAAACATGGCCCTCAGACTCCCTGTTTGCTATAATATTCCTCAGCTGGCAAAATGGAAAGCTGGCAGCCACCCAAGGTATTCAAACAAAGCATTGTAATTAGAAGCTACTTAGGGCACCATGAACCAAAATATATGCTAATAAAAATATCATTAACTAACTTGTGAGGAGACTCTTGTTAGGGGAGGGAATCTTTGCTAACAACAACATAATTGTTGAGCATGTAATTCCCAAAGTCTGTGGCAACAATTCAAAGCTAATGGGGAAAACGTGAGATAGGAGGAAAAAAGTGACATTTGGGAAATACTGGTGTGGAGGGAAAGTGACTGTGAAGAAAAAAATAAAGCGAGTTTGTTGGATAGCACACCAACACAAAGCAACCAGGTCCACAGAGACCAGTACTTAGGCACAGAAGATAGGATTTTGTGAAGTGTGCTGCCAGTTTGTTTCTTTCTAGTCAAAAAAAAAAAAATGGGAAAGAAAAAAACCCCAACAAGAGAAAAGGATTAAGAAGCTCTCTCTCCTTTTGTAATCAAGTACAATGTGAATTTTTCACCACAAGCCACATACCCATCTCCAGGGTCTCCTCCTAAGAAGCACACTGAGCATTCACCCCCATCAGAGATATGATAGAAATGCTTTTAATCTCCATTTTCTGCTGCCTTATTGTCACTCTGCAGCACTGACTCCAAGCTAGCAGTTTCCCAGAGAAAATCACGAACAGGGAAGCAAAAGCTCACTAAAAAGGACAAACTCATGAACGAGGATCATGGAAGTGCCACTACTGTTGTTTCTGTCTGCCTGCTCTACCATGGTTAAAGTCTGAGCTTAATTTTCACGGCATAAGTGAGGTTTCAGTTAAATCTCAGCCAGGGCTCTTCTGCTGTGAAGGCTCCACATCAGCACACAGACAGGGCTGGCACAGCTGGGGAAACACAGAGCACCCCAACTCCAGAATAAGCACAAGCCTATGCCAGGCCTTGCATTTAGGAGAGCGAAGCCAAACGAGGGCAATGGTGAGAGAGCAGGCAGTCCTAAACACTGCTCTCATCAGTACAGACTGACAAAACTGCCAGGCTTCAACAGTGGAACACAAAGCCTCAACAAAAATTGCAAAGAACAAGGGAAGGACAACTCTCAAAGCAGAAACAACACTGAGAAGACATTTATTAGCACACTGTGAAAACAGCAATAGGCCCAGAGGTTGAGATAGGCCGGAAATGTTGGGTCATCATTGCTGTTCAGAGGATAATGAGAAAGAAATTAACAGGGGGGAGACATTTGTTCTTGAACAGCAGATCAGAAGGAGCAACACAAAACAAAGCAACCAAAAATCCCTGATTAAAGTGAGTAAGATATTGAGAAGCATCGTGTGTTTAACTGTAAAACGGGAATGTTCTAGGACAGAGAACAACCTGGACTAGTATGGACCTCACCTTGGGAAACTTGTCTGCCTCTGTAGCTAGAACTCAACACCAATTAACTTTGTTAACTATATCACTCCAGTTTCCTAGTCCTAGGGAAGGACTGGGAATACACTGTGCAAACATAGACTAAAAAGATGGTCCCTGGACTAACTCATGATTACTAATTAATGAAAATCTGTAACAGAGTCTAAGCAATCTAACAGAGTTTGTGGTGTTTACTGCTCACAACTGTTTGACATACACACAAAAAAAAAGGAAAGCAGATGTTTGAAAAATGACGACCTAAAAAAAAAATTGAGAGGAAACATAAGGGACTAGTTGGGAAGGATGGATTTTGTGTCCAAGAGTCAGAGCTCAGTCCCAGATTTCCTGCCTCAAATGAGGCATTCAGTAAATACAAATATTACTATTCACCTATTTTTAAAGGGCTTTGAGAGTCCTTGGACTATACAGGAAATTAGATTAATACTTCTATCAAAATTTAACTAACTGACTTTTGTGTGTAAACTGCTAAAAGGAAAAGAAAACGCAAAGAGAGCAGGGCAGTAAAGGGAAAACAGAGAGAATAAGCAAAGAAACTGAACCCATGGGAAAGAAAACTGAACTTTTGCTACCTCTTGCAATAATTAGTCAGTTATCAGCTCCAGACCATGCAGAAATGGAACAAACAAGATTCAAGGGAAGGAATTAAGCTATACTCCAAATATGTTTTTCAAGGTCCATTTTCCCATCATAAATAACATACTGAATTGTTATGAGCCAACAGATTTCATCAGGGTCACTTTACCTCATGCTGTGCATTCTAAATAAAAGCACAAGCATTTCCTGCACTTAACAGCAAAAATCTTCTTTGCCCACAATACACATACAAGCTATGGAGAATACAGTAGGATGCATCAGGACTGACATCCCAGTTTGTATAAACACCTCATTTTATCACAACCTAATGTGAGCACAGCTACATTTTTTTTTCTGAAGAGACACTGTGCCATTTCACAAGTTTGAAGATGTTTTAGAAGTGTGCATAGGTTTTTTCATTTCTCTCAAATTTCTCACGGCAAACATGGGCATATATTAAGAGAAACCTACAGCTCTATAGTCTATTACTGCATACTACTGCCACTGAGGCTATTAAAAGAAAAAAAAAGATCAGCAAGACTTACATACAGTCAAGATGAACTAATGCCCAAAAATCCAAATCCATTCTGGCTTTTTTTTTTTTTTTGAAAAGTCAAAGGAAAAGCTGCTTGATCTGAGCAATTCACTTCACACATTTTAAAAAAATCAAGACAAAAATCCAAAGTGGTTCTGGTTGCCAGTGGTAATTTCCAAAATAATAACAGGAGACAAAAGCCATGCCCATATTCAATGTCCCAATCCAAGACAACCCTGGAGTCACCACCTAAGTTCAGATCACCCTCAGCCCATGGGCTGGAAGTCAAAGTTCCAGTGCCAATGAGAGCTGTCACACACAAACCTGCTGAAACCAGAGGGGAAATGGATGTTGCTGGGGCACTGCTCAAGTCTTGGGGAAGGTGGTGGACAATTCACCCCATGGTTTAGGTTCTTTTTAGGTAACTGGTATGGTCAGCCTGTCTCTGCATTTTCCCCACCCACAAAAAAGGAACCTACACGGTTGGTGCCTGCTGACCACCTGCATTGCAGAGCCTTGCAAAGATTCAGGAGGTTGATACTTACAAAGTTTTCTGAAGATGAAAGGTTTAGAAAAAGTACATCAGAGAGACCAGGATAATAAAAGCATTCTGCAAACTAATACTCACCCGTTCCTGACCAGCTGTGTCCCAGATCAGAAATTTATGAAGTTCATTCCCACACGGCACAGTTTTAGTCATGAAGGATGCTCTGAAAAGAGGGAAGAAAGAGAAATGTGTAACGTAACTGACACTCTGAATATGTAACCTGTAGACCTCAGTGAGTTCTGCTGGATCAGATTGCATATGGGGAAAATCCCAAAACCTTGATAAAATGCCTGCAGAAGTAGAAGTCTCCCTTTTCTCAGACGGGGCATATGCTGCCTATAAGATGTATTTTTTAAAAGAAGGGAAAAGTCTATAAAGTTCAGAGGGCATTTCTTCATGGATCTAGGAACACAAATGCTCCTGCCATTTATATGTGGCTTCTGCTGCTTGTTAGCTCCATCTTCTTGGTGATATGGACCTGAGAAAAAGGCAACAGACAGCATCATGTGCCACTTTTCACTTTAACATACGAGACTGGATCACCAGGGAACAGAAAAGCCACCTGCTGGAGTGCACATGGTAAACAAATGCAAGAAAGTTGCTCTCCCTTTTAACTGGGATGAATAAGTCTTTGTAGTTTCATTTATTTTCCATAATGTCTATGTTTTCAAATGTTTTTTTTCTTTTAGGAAAGGTTACAAATTTACAGGCTTTTCCTTTATTACAGCAGTTCATTTGAAAGCTGGTAGGACTGCCAAACTCCAGCAGATTTCTATTTTCCCCATCCTATCTGGGTACTGCTGAACCATTTTTGTTGTGGTAACATTTTTCCTGGCCCATAAAGATGCATTTGATACAATGCACTGTCATTACAAAAGCACCAAATGACATCAAATGACATATGACTGAACAAAACATTTCCTGAGAATGATATACCAGAGTTCTCCTCTACAGCCATCTGCAAATTGCTTGAATTTAACAATGCTGCATTGCTTATGAAAATACTAAGGAGGAAAAAAAAAAAAAGGCAGCATTTCTTTGGTTGTTTTCAGGGTGTGTTCTCTCAGTTGTCACTCTCCTTCTCAAACCAAAAAGCAACACTTCACAGCTTCAAAAATGGGAATTTTATAGATCCTCAGTGGCTACTGTTGATTGCAAGGATTATATATTTAAAATAGTTGAATAATTTGGAAGAAAAAAAACCCCTTATGTGTGCAGACTAACAACATCACCTGTGTGAAGCTAGCCTTCACATTTTAATCTCCTAATGCAAAAAAGAATATCCCTTTGGTTTTCATAATTATGATAACAGAGGAAAATTGTTTTCCAAATTAAGCAGGAGGCATTTACTTAGCAACAATAACTACTTGGGGAAAAAGGCTGCTAACAGTTTAGAAGTAAAAAAAAAAAAAACACTCAAGTTGCCATCAATTCCTTCACTGCAAACAAGTGACCTTCAGCCAGTAATTTTTTTCATTACATGCTTCCTTTCTCTCTGTCCATTTTTCTCTATCCATTACACTCAGAAATCCAAAACTGTCCTGGAACTTCTACGTGCAGCTTCCAGCTGCGACTCCTCCATATACTGAAAGGCAGAGCTTCAGAAGGTACCATCCAACCCTCAGAACAACATACAGCAATCAATACCAATCCTTCACAGACGACTTCAAATTGCTCTGACACACACACCAGATCAGCCCTTTCCCCCCAAATTACTCCTTTCTGTACATTCTATAGTAGCTTCCTTTCCCATAACAGACCCATAACTTTAAAAATTTTCCAGGTCGCACTGGAAGATTTGTCCCTAGGATATTAAAAGAAAAAAAACCTGAATTAAAATCTACTACAGGACTATTGGGATTCTGATGGTCTGATACATGGAAGCTTAGTAGTTTATAAAGAAGCAGTATAAATTAATCATACTTCGTTTAAATTGCATTGTACCTATTTTAAGACAGGACAATGTGACACGTCCTGAACTTAGACAAAAGCACATCCATCTGTGGAAACAGACACTGTCCATGTTCCAGCACAGCCTACCAGGGCACTCAACAAAGATACTTTAAGGGTTTCCCATGGTCTTCCTGCCATTACTCAGCTACGGGATGACCTGATCATTGTGCAGATCACAGCTTCTTGGGTTGTGGGGTTTTGGTTTTTGTCTTGTCAAGAGCTTCCCACTTTAGACTGTTTTGGCCGTAGGACCTTAGGACTTAAATCACTCAAGGATCTGATCTGAAACCTCACTGACCAGTGAAAACTAAAGGGATATTATGTGTACTTACCCAATAGTTGGACTAATATTATGATCAAAGTGGTCCTGGACAAACCGACAAACGATGCTCGATTTCCCAACCCCAGTATCCTGAAAATCAAAGAAAGCAGGACAGTGAGTCATGAGGTCATATCTAGGAGACCCCAGATGTCAATACTTCACCTGATTTATTTTCAAGAATTAATATTTGACTCTTTCTTCCTGTCTTGTGGCAAGAGAGGCACATCACACATTTCAGAAGAAAAGTGAGGACATGTCCTTTTCAAACATCAGCATTGTGAGTGAATATCCCTGGCCCTCTTCCCAGGACTCCCTTCCCTCCAAGCCTTCTATTGTATTGGGTGGATTTTATACTCCTTTTGCAAGGACTGCAGTCCATCCAGCATGGCCATTTGCTTGTACAAGCAAACCCCGTGCTTTCCAACACACGGCGCATTACCCAGCAGAGCCAGAGAAACAATCTCATTCAGGCCTGCTGCAAGGCCAGCCCGAGCAAGCTTCCAAAACAGACTAATAACACCAACATTTTAGCACTCTGACAGCACTGACTTAGTGGAAATAACCTTTTCATGGCAAGACAAACAAAGCCCACTTGGTGGAAACTTTGCAGGGGCTTCAGGTGGTTTTGAAAAGGCAGGAATCCAAAGATTTGGATCCCCAGAGATGTGCAGCTCTCCCTGGGCATGCCATGTTAGAGGACTGCAGTGAAAGAGCATTACTTTAAATGCAACACAGCTTACTTTCTACACTGTGACATGGCAGGCTGATTCCATTTGCAGGAATAGTTTGTTGTTTTTTTTCTTTTAATACACCACATCAGTAGGGAAAAATAACAGCAGTACAACACTGGAATAAAATTCAAAATAACCTGAAGGGGTAGGAGAAAACTTGCAATCATTCAGAAATATCATTTTAGGCATTTAAGATATAAACAGCTTCCCTAAAATGCAGCATTTTTCAGTCTGTCTGGTTTTGCCCAAAGCCTTGGACAGTAGGTAGAACTTAAATTATTCAGAGAATTATCAAGAAGAGGAATAACAATATTGCTAAGTCTTCCACAGAATTGCAAAGAATCTCCTTAGAGATAAAGGATGCCAGAAAATCAATCCTGACCTTTCCAAGACATTAACAATGACAGCCCAGGGTCCAATCTAACTCATTAAACAGTCAATGGAAAGTTTTCTATTAATTTCATTGAAGTGATTGCAGAACTACCAGACTGTAGTTCCATTTGTATGCACATTTTAAGATGACTAATTTACACAACACTCCTGAAAAATGCTAAGATAATACAATATAGTTTGTTAACAGCACAACACACATAACTATATATTAAAAAAAAGAAAAGCAGCTTTTGCCCCCATGTAACTACATATTAAAAATAGCATTTCTGCCTCTCCTGTAATCAATTTTGCAATATGTTACCTTCTTTTTGAATAAGAAAGAAAAAGAATGTCTGTATTTACATTTCCTTTCACCACGCTTACATGAAACTATTGTCATGCCAAAGTCTATAGACAGCACTTATTAGAAAACTATCATTTAAACTCTCATATTTAATTCAAAACTGTCCTTAGTCAGCTTAAAAGCCATAATAAATGCTCATGCTACACAGACAGTTGTTTATCTACTCTGTTCAATCAATAGGAAAAAAAGATCAAAGAGAGGAGCAGTGTTTAAAAACAGCCTTGTAGCCTTTGATCAATAGCAGTAACACATCCTGTTACTATTCCCAAATTTTACCTTCATTATTGATTCCAGCTGACATCGCTGTGTAATTATTACACCACGATGGCAGAACACACTAAAAAAAATTAAATTAAAAAACCCCTCTGCCCTGAAATTGAGGATCTAATTATTTTCCCAGATTTTAAATGGTGTAGAGAAACTAGAATTACCACCCACTGGCTGCAAGGAATTACATGTCCCTCTTGTGGGGACAGCGTTTCTGCCACCGTGTTTGAAACTAGACATTGATTCCAGTGACCTGACGATGCTTTAGTTTCATCTGCTTCCTCCAGCTCCCCTGACGGGTCATTCAGAATGGCAACTGCAATTACAAGAGGAGCCTGGTCTCTGGCAGGGACGTGACATCCACAAGCATGGATTAAAGCTTAGCTCATTTTCCTGGAACCTCTTCATCTTTCAGTTCGTGGCTCTTACTAGTGTTTCATGATAACGTTAAAGGACCTTTCAAAGTTTCTATTGCTTTCACATCTCACAATGAGCACAGTTAAACTTAAGCATACGCCAGGCACACCAACAGCCCTCCAGAAGCTTAAAGGCATTCTTACACTTTGATCCTGGGGTTGCTTGCAGTACCAAGAGGGTTAAATATACCCCTCGAATAACTGGTGTGAAACCAATGGGCTTGGATCACAAGCGAACCTGTTTTTAGGATGAGCACTGCTGCAGCCAGTGGTTGGTGCTTTCCAGGAGCCAGGCAATTTATTGCACCGGGGGGTTCAGTGGAAACAAGCACTCCCAGCTTCCCTTTTGTTGCCTGGAGGATGCAAACCATCATCTACCAGAGTATAATTAGAGCACAGAGGGGAAGGAAGTAAAATAGAAAAGGCTTCCTACTTAAGGCAGTGATTATCATTCCATCATGGGATTTAAAACTACTTAGACAGTGTTCAGTCCACATTACTGAAAACTGTACTGACACCCATCAATCAAGACATTCACCTGCCTGAAAGCAAAGTAAATAATGGTGTATGAACATTATACAACAACTTGAAAACAGCTAATGAGACCTTAACTTCTACTGACAACAGGGAACTATCTTTCAAGTCTCTCACAGAAGACAAAGAAAGCAGAGATGTTGCTTCAAAGAAGTAGAAGAAGTTTGCTTCTCAGCAATGCATTAAAATTAAACCTCCTTGCTAAGGCTGTACAAACCTTTCCTGCAACCATCTGCTTTGTACTTTACTATATGGTCTTACTCTACATAAAGCCATTTTTCTAACATCTGATGGGGATGATCTGCCTTGTTTTGTTCTTTTTTCTTCAAAGGATTATAGCAGATTTATCAAGCCACATGCCTGGGTAACATTCAGGCATACAGAAGATTTTTTTTTCCAAATCTCAAAGTTCTGCTATTACACCTTCTAATCTGTTTTTCTGTTTTGTTTTACCTGATGTTGGTGTACATATAACATCAAACATACACAAAGGTATAACATCTTGGCTTATGCAAAAGGTCACGGTGGCACTGAGCAGAGTGGATTGGACAAGTTTCAGAAACGGAGAACATGCCCTCAGGAGATATGTTGCCACTTCAAGGAACAGATCCTGCAAGTCTTCAGAAAAATCCTCAATCACAGGAAACTATACTCATTGACTCATCATGATCAAGAGAATACCAAGCCAGGAAAGAAGGGGCAAGAAATGAATAAATAGAAAATAATAATTGTGAATCAAGATGTTCACGAGTCACTCAAGGAACCAACTACATGTTTCGCTTTTTTCCTTTTCTTCTTCATAAGCCTCCTAGCACACTTACAAAATATCAGTTACAAACCACATTGCAGCGAGATAAGCAAAGTGGGTGGGGTGGGGAGGAAGGAAAAAAGCAGAAATGTAATTCACAAGAAGTGAGCCAGTATTAATTAGTTCTCCAGAGTAAGTAGCTACAACGTCAGAATCTCCCCTGGTCAGCAAAATGGATTAAAAAATCTGAAACTGTATCAGATGTTTCTGATAAATACAAGGAACCAATGCAAGCATGACTAATTTCAGATTTTTACCCTTTAACCCCGGAAAATACATTCTCTGTTCTTTCAAAATCCCTTACCAGCAGATTTAGGTGTGAGAAATTTAAGAGCACCAGAAAGGAGAGCAGAATGCCACAGAAAACAGGGTTTCCACCCACACTCCTGCTCCCAGGGAACCACCCCACTTGGCTCTCCTCGGCTCTCATTACCGTAAAGGAGATGAGACTGTATTTCAAGCTAGCAGCATTACAGGATGCTGGCAACTCATTTGCAGGCAAACAACAACTGAGCTGCTGATTCCTTCTGGCTGATTTGCAGCAGCTTACAGGGAGACAAAAAAATAAAGCAGAAAAAATTAAAGTTCAATATGAGGAATATATTAAAAAAGAAAACCATTTTCCCATTACAAATAGGCATTTGGTATATTCCTCTGTCTATTGTTCCAAACACATTTATCCCAGCAGAAAAAGCTAATGCAGAAAAATTTAGTTCTTTAATTTAAATCTGGAGGTCTCATTTATATCTTTGCACATAGGGCCTAGCTCTCCAAGCACTTTTCCAAATTGGAGGCATCTATAGTACCCTGTAAACACATCCCTGAAGCTGTTAGTCTTTAGCCTTGATATTACAATAGCTTTTAATACATTCAGGGTCAAGCCCTATTGTGCTGAGTAAACTCTCTTCATGTCAATTTTTTTTTACATCTAAAATGGAATGAATGTTGAATTCACAAAAAAATCCACACATATCATGACTGATGACTAAACAGCAGCCTTGTAATTATGCACACTGCTGCAAGAGCATTTTTAGTCTCAACTATGCAGAGTCTTTCTGTGCTATGTTAACACACAGGGCTTCCCAAGTATGCGTAAAATTAGATAAACCATATAAAAATCCTTTTACGACTCTAGGATTTTGAAAATACTAACAAAACAAGAACACTAGACAGCACTTCACATGAGGAAATGGCACCCTAAGAATGAACATACTGAAGAAACTGCCTTCTGTCCCTTCCACTTGCAAAGTAAGGAAAAAAAAGAAAAAAAGAACATCTGGCTTGTAACCACCACGATCTCATGACTAACTTCCCATTTCAGCTTTAAAGGAAGGTTGAGATACCCCAGAGACAGGCACCACAAAAATCTGCCTTAAGAAGCAATGGAAACTGACCTCTATATAAATAGGGATCCCACACACAGCTCCTTCGGAAGGAAGTTTTCTCATCAGCTTGGACAAAGCCAGGATTCAATCAAATTTACAATCTGAATTTGTAAAAATGTTTAAAAATTAAAAATGTCTATTCCTTCAAAACATTTCTCACAAAATAACTAAGAGTCACTGAGACATGAGCCACAGACAGGTCTCATTAAATCTGACAGGGTTTAACATGAGTTAGTCTTACAGATCGGAAGAAGAATCAGCCCCAGCAACCTGGAGGGTATTAATACTAAGTGCTCAAAAATCCCCAGGCAAAGAAGATGTTATTTCAATACTAATATGAGAAACATTTGGACCTGACAAGTCTTTATCCTTTCCCATAAGCCAGAAACTGATCCCACAGCTCATGTGGCTTCCATGAAATTCAGCAGGACTTCCCTGCATCTCACAGCAGGAATGCATCTGCTCCTCAGAGCCCATTTGTGTCAGGCTCCCCAAAAGCTGACCTGCCAACCACCCTTGATGAAACATACAGAACTTTGGGGTGCAGTCAAAAAGCTGTCCCACTATCCTGGAAGAGGATCTGCTCAGAGAGGACGCTGGCTGCTCCTTGTTGTTAAGAGAAGCAACAATTCCTGGCTCCCTGTTACATATTCACACCACCAGACACTCCTGGCTGATTCATCCCTAACTGAGAAACAACAGAGGAGCCAGTTTATGCTCAAGATTTCCCAAGTTAAATTCCACCTTTTGTTCTACTCATTTGATTCCTGCCAGTGCTAGTGCAGAGAGGAAGGGGAGGTCCTTGTCTTGCTCAGAGCAGAGCTTTCACTGCTGAAGAATTAAAGATGTACACTTGAAAACACTTGAATTGGTATGAAGTTACCAAAAAGGAGAAAACTGTCCTTTATTATCAGTGCATTTGATATTTTATATACCAAAAAAAGGCACTGAAAACCTTTGCAACTGGCCAGGCAAACCTGAGGTAGAAAGACGGAGTTTAGACTCTAGGGGAAGAAAAATAATCAAAGAGTCACAAAAAAATACAAATGCAGAGAGACCATTCATTCCAGTAGCTCTGTAAAGTACAGCTGGTTTTGACTTGGCAGATCAGCTTCTGCACATTTAAACAGCTCTTCTTTCCACTGTCAGAATTGGCCACGCTTTCGTTTTTGATTTACAGTTGAATCACCCTGGCCCATTCCCATTACCCTCAGCAGGACTTTGATGGAATCTGAAAATTCACAGCAGTGTACTCGCATCTCGAAGCTGCTAAATGGTTTGCATTTCATTAGCTATCATCAAACAAATTGCAAGGCCTGCGCTGTAAAGTATCGCCGGGCTTTAGCAGAAATGTAAGCTCAGCTCTGGTCAAGCCTGGTGTCTAAGAGGAATGTCACTCCTTGGGAAAGGTCTGGCATGCAGCACTGAGATATCCAACCTGCATCTTGAATGCTTTCAGGGTTGCCAGTTCTTAACCCAAAGGCATGTGACATGGTGAGGCTGAGTACAGGATTACGGCTGTCTTTTAAATTCCAGTGGAGGTAAAAAAGCAACAAGCTGAAAAATAAATTAAAGCTTTGCAATTTGCAGCCTGCTTTAGTCCTCTACACCTGCCTTTAACATTTTAATCATTACTCAGATGATCAAATGCAGGTAGCATTGCAATACTTTCCATGTCTTACTAATCCAGTTACAGCTGCTCTGGAAGGCTGTGACAGGCAGCTTGAAGAGCATCTGAAACTGCCTTTGGATTTTTATCAACTGTATGAACATACAAGGAAGAGTTATGCACAACAGATTCCTGATCACAGTTTCCAAGGGCAGTATTTTAATCCAAGAATTACTCTACCCAATAAACTTTTCGCTAACCTTAAACACATCCTCGCCCCTCCCTGTGTTTGAGTATCACTTTCAGTTGTCTGAAAACACTGCTGTAAGGAGAAATACCTTGCAGGAGACCGAGGTTCAGAAACACCCCTGGGACCGAACTGAATCTGCCAAGTGTCAGGCTTGTCCCAGGGAAAATGAAGCCATGCACTGCAGAGTGGTGTCTGGGAAAAAGTGCAAAATGCTTCTCGCCTTTCTTCGGTTTTTCCATCTGCAAGATGCATCAAGTGAGCAAAGCTATCACTGCATAACTGCACAGATGAAAATACAAGAGCAGCTCTTAGACTCACACACTGGCTCTCAGCTGCTTCACCAACACAAAACTGCCCAAGGCTTCAGCCTGAACCAAAGGGATGCAGGTACAGCTGCTGTGAAGCCTCACTTCTGCAGTCAAAATATACGCATCTCATTCAGGACACTAATGATTTCTGTAAATTCCAATTTTCAAAATTCATGGCGTTATATCATCAGTGACCTTCAAGGAATTTCTGCTAAGATCTGGGGGATACTCATCTGCAAAGTAAATTTTTGAAAGGGAAGAACTAGGACCAGAGTTGGCCCCCAGAAGGGTCATTTTGCTATCATGCACTTTCCTGAGTGAAGGGTACTTGCCAAATAAACACCACTCACACTGAATATTGGAACCCAGCCGCCCACGATCCCAGCACAAGCACATGGGTCTCACTGCAACTCTGTTTCAAGAGGGAGGGTGGCCACCACTGGCCTCCTCTGGTGGGTTTATCCTGGCTGGATTCTGCGGTGTCTCACTTCAATAGGAACCACCACAGCCCTTTTGGTCCCTGTGTGAACTTTACAAGAACATCCCTATTTGCCCTTCCCTTTGTTGCATTCCCTTCTTTAAACTCACAGTAGCAAAGGTGTCTTTTAAGTCAGCTGGCATATTACTCCCACTAAGTTAGGATGACCTATGCCAACTCCCACACAGTAAAAAACCCTACACATCATTTCTAATTGCTTTCAGGCCAACATTGGTGTTGCAGAGCACAAATTAGCTACAGAATCTGACTTTTTCCTCTGGAGCACATTAGAATTATAGTAATTCCCTCTACACATAAAAGTGCAGCACTTGTTCTACCCACAATCAGGTCAGTCCTGTTGTATCAGAATGCAATCCTTCCTCCTAGTGCTGCAAGCACTGCATTTGGCACAGGAATTCTTGGCTCAATTGTTCTCAGCTCACTAGCTGTTACATGAAAATAGTTATTTGATTTTACCTCATAACAGCATTATGGGGACGTAAAACAGTGCTAGTTGTAAAGCATTCAGGCAGTACAGCAACAAAGAGCTATTTAAGTGCTTTAAGATAGTCAAGCACTGAGTTTATTTGTTTGGTATTTATATGTGTCTTTAATACCACCTGTATATTTCCACTGGCTGTTTTAAAACAGAAAAACATTTACCAGTCAGGGCTTAATGTATCTGGCTTCCTGTGGTGGGCTGCTGCTGCCTGGAAACCAGGTGCCCACCAAAGCCATACTATCACTCCCCTCCTCGGCTGAGCAGGGGGGAAAAAATATAACAAAAAACCTGTGGGTTGAAGTAAGGACAGGGAGAGATCACTCATCAATGACTGCCATGGGCAAAATAGACTCGAAATGGGGAAATTAATTTAATTTATTGCCAATCAAAGTAGGATAATGAAAAACAAAAATTAAATCTTAAAACACCTTCCCCCCACCCTTCCCTTCTTCCTGAGCTTAATTTTACTCCCAGTTTCTCTACCTGCTCCCCACCAGAGCATTGTCTCTGCCTCTCACTCCTCCTCAGGGGGAGGACTCCTCACATCCTTCCTCTGCTCCAACGTGAGTCCTTCCTGTGGAGTGCAGTTCTTCACAAACTGCTCCAGCATAGTCTCTTCCCATGGGGTGCAGTTCTTCAGGCACAGACAGCTCCAGTGTGGGTCCCCCACAGAGCCACAAGTCAGGCCAGCAAAGCTGCTCCAGCGTGGGCTCCTCTTTTCATGGGTCCACAGGTCCTGGCAGGAGCCTGCTCCTGCATGGATTTTCCATGGGGTCACAGTTTCCCTCAGGCATCTGCCTTTTCCAGCATGGTCCCCTCCATGGGCTGCAGGAGGATCTCTGCTCCACCATGGACCTCCACGGGCTGCAGGGGCACAGCTGCCTCACCATGGGCTGCCCCATGGGCTGCAGGGGAGTCTCAGCACTGGTGCCTGGAGCACCTCCTCCCCCTCCTTCTTCACTGACCCTGGTGTCTGCAGGGCTCTTTCTCTCACATATTCTCACTCTCTGGCTGCAATCCGCTCTTGTGCAGTCCCCTTCTTAGCCACGTTATCCCAGAGGCACTGCCACCATCACTGATGGACTTGCCCTTGGCCAGTATTAGGTCCGTCTTGGAGCCAGCTGGCATTGGCTCTGTAGGACACCAGGGAAGCTTCTGGCAGCTTCTCACAGGAGCCACCCCTGCAGCCCCCCACTACCAAAACCTTGCCATGGAAACCTAATACACCTCTGAATGGAAAACATCATCTGATTCCTTCTCTTGGTTTGTTTTCCTTCACTCCACATCCATTTGCAAAACATGTACAGTGACCGACTGCCTGCTTCACCCCAGAGCTGAAGGGAGTCTACAGTCCTGACCACTTCTGTTCCCAACCAGTGCCCAAAGCCAAATGCCTGCTGCCTTACCAGTTTTGGCACCCTTACCAGTGTGATTATTCAGCATGTGGTTTCCTTCCACACACATCCTGCACACATCCTCCTGTGGAATTAAACCCAAGCCTGCATAGCTGCTCCAGTATCTGCCATACCTGGAGCCAGAGAATGCAGTCCTACTGGTCCTGGTGATTTGTAGGCTTCTTTGGAGTTAGCAAGGCCCCTCGCTCTCCACCAGATCCCAGCCCAGTAATCTTTCAGAGACAACAAAAACCCCTAATGCCCAAGTCTCAGGTACACTTTCTTTAATATTTTGCTACATCCTTTTCTCTCTTACAGACAAAAAAGTGTATTTCCATCCCTCCCTCACTCCCAGACTGCGATATTAGTTACAATCTCTTCAACTGTCTGTTTTTGTCAAAGACATACCCAAAGATCCCAAGCAACACCAAACTATAAAGTACAAAAGCAAGCACTGATGGCCAAAAGCACTTTATCATCCCACCAAAGCAATGTGCCTGGCCAGAGATAAGAGAGACTGAAGAGCAGCTAATGTCTGTATCATAGCTAATGCTAGCAAAAAATCCACTTTGCCAGAGACATTGATATATTCATGCATGTAATATTATATAAAATCAAAGTCTTTCCTAGAGTGTTTCCAAGATAATTGGCATTATTCTGCTATCACCACTAGGGCTCCAATCTCAAGCTCCTCATGCTGGGTTGATGACATGAAGAATTGTAGCTGCAGCCTGAAGAACCACAGAATCATAGAAAGGGACCTCAAAGATCATTTACTTCCAAGCCACCTACCATGGGCAGGGACATCTTTCAATAGACCAGGTTGCTCAGTGCTCCGTCCAGCCTGGCCTTGAATACTTCCAGGGATGGGGCATCCACAGCTCTGGGCAAACTGTTCCAGTGCCTCACCACCCTCATAGCAAAAAAACTTCCTCCTAATATCTAATCCAAACCTACCATCTCTTTGTTTGAATCCATTCATCCTTGTCCTGCCACAACATGCCCTTGTAAAATGTCCCTCTCCATCTTTCTTGTAGGCTCCCTTCAGGTACCAGAAGGCTGCAATTAGGTCACCCTGAAGCCTTCTCTTGGCTGAACAATTCTGGTTCTCTCAGCCTTTTGTTGTACAAGAGATGTTCCATCCCTCTAATCATCTTGGTGGCCTCCTCTGGACTCGCTCCAGCAGGTCTGTGTCCTTCCTGTGCTGGGGTTCCCAGGGCTGGATGCAGCACTGCAGGTGGGGTCTCACCAGAGCAGAGCAGAGGGACAGAATCCCCTCCCTCACCCCCTGGCCACGCTGCTTTGGATGCAGCCCAGGATGTGTTTGGCTTTCTGGGTTGCAAGCTCACATTGACAGCTCGTGCCCAGCCTCTCATCCAGCAGAATCCTCAGGTCGTTCTCAGCAGGGCTGCTCTTGATCTGTTCATGCCCCAGCCTGGAGTGATATTCATTGCCCCAGCAAAATGTTCCATGTGTCTGCTGCACATTTACTCTTCCAGGACTTACAAATCGTGCTGCTCCTCCACAACCTGCCAACTCCTTTGTCTATGAAGCTGGCACAGGAATATAAAGTGATCTTTATTTATGAGACAGGGGGCTGTGGAGGGAAAGGGACAACAGAGCTATTCTTCAAGAATAAAATTAATGCTGCAGCCAACCTACCTCTGCTTCACAATTTTTAGAGCTCACCTGGTAAAAAAAACAACCAACCAACCAAAAACCAACCCAAAACCCAAATCCATATTCTAGTTCCAGTATTTATGCTTAATCACTGCATCTTATCATACAAAGTGCCAGCTAACCACAGCGCTACACCACCATGAGCATGGACAGCAAAGATAACAGCATTTGATTGTTGCTAATATTATTTAAAAACTGCTTCCCCACAACAAATTTCCAGCTAATTCTCTGTGTCTTTTCTTACACCCTTCCTTCTCCTTTGCACACAAGTTATCAAATTCAGAACAGCAGCTGAACTGCCAAGAGAAACAGAGGATTTTAAATTGAAATCAAAGAGCAGAATCTCAATCAATTTCTTATGCCCTTGACAGCATGTGGTATGGGCGGCTGTGGAGAGAGAATTGCTTAGCCTGGTGAAAAGGAAGAAGGAACCTGGTGTTTACTTGCATTCCTTCATCTCAAATTGTGGCTTTTGGGGGCATTGGCTATTCACATAAGATGCTCGACTCTGCGTTTTGAACTGCCTCTACAGCTTCAAGTAGGAGCATGATCTCTATAAAAACCAGCTGCAAATAAGGTGCTATCAATCTGGCTGGCTAATAAGATGAAAGGATGAAAGGAGAAAGAAGAGGAGCACCTTTGAAGGGTCACAGACACAAATCTCCTTTGGACTAGCAGCACATGCCAATGAATGAGCAAAAATCCACTGGATTGCACGGGATTCAACGGGGGACCCAACAGTACAAAGCCTGATGGTAACCTTAATGAGACTTGCTTATGTTTCACACTGCAGTGAAGCAGCTTTTGAGTACAACAATGTGGTCACAAGCTGTGTAGAAGCAGGCCAGCCTTTGGGGGACCTCACTGTCAAACAAGGCACTGGCTGATTAAGTGACAGAAAACAACTCTGCATCAATAAAACTGACACAAGACTGAACCCGTGGCAAGAAACAAGACCCCTCGCACTACCTGATACAGCTGCCCACCAAAGAAAGCTCCATCACAAAACCAAACACCACCAAACCCTTCTGCAAGGGCTGGGCTGTGCTGCAATGCAAGGGAGGGCATTTAACTGGGCAATAGCACCACCTGCTGACTCCTGGGACTACGGGAGAAGGGAACCGGGTCCACTTGGCCATGCTGAGATGGGAGCAGAGGAGAAAGGGCCACTGAGTAAATAGCTCACGTGAGTTGGAAGCCAAAAGCCTGGGTAAGGAGGACAAGAGGACAGCATGATGAAGTTACAAGAACTAGAAAGGTGAGACAGACAGAGACGGAAAGAAGAGTGCCTGAGCACCTCCCCTCGGAATCCCAAGCATCTCCCACTGCTGGTACCACCTTGAGGAGCCCTGTGTGGCAGTGGGTACTGTGAATATGGCAAAGGCAGCTTCAAAGGAATGCCCCTATCCCACAATTAATTTATTGTATTAATGAACAAAGAAAGGAAAAAACCCACAAAACCCACAAAAAACCCACCCAAACCTGCACAGTATCAAAAATATTGTATGCCACAGAGGGGAAATTTTTGGGTTAATTTTTAGGAGACCTATAGCTGTGGGACTTTATGGAGTCACTATCATCCAAACAAGAATAGTACCTCTAATTGGCTTTTACTGACCACTGGGTCATAGGATCCTCCTGACCATGGTATAACACAGACCAGCAGATAAACCCACTAAACCCACCCTGACAGGTGCTCTGTAAGTGGTAAGAAAATGTGTTACAGAATCATAGAATCACAGAATGGTTTGGGATGAAAGGGACCTTAGAGATCATCTCGTTCCATCCCCCTTGCCATGAACAGGGACACCTTCCACTAGATCAAATTGCTCAAAGTCCCATCCAACCTGGTCCTGAACGCTTCTAGGGATGGGGCATTCCCAGCTTCCCTCGGGGACCTCACACCCGCACTCCATGGCACGCTCTCCTACCACCCCAGTTCACCCTAATGACATCTCCCTGCTGCCAGTTTGCTGATTTCCCATCTGAGCTCCACCACACACACTTAAGGATGACCTCTCCAATGTTCACCACTTCATTTTTCAGGTGAGGATGAAAAATGGGCCCTGGTTTACCACAGGAACATTCCCGCTGGTGGTGTCACAGATGGGTCACAGTCTCCCTACCAATGAAGTAGGAACTAAAAGCCAGCTTCACAGATCTCTCCAGTCAAACCTCAACTGGGAGGAGCTAAATAAAGCTGAAGCAAAAATAAATTAAAACTGCAAGTCCTGCTTTAATGCCTATGCCATTTTATTGATAGTAATACCTGGATTTTGGCAATTCCATTGGTCAGAGTTCATTTTCTAGACAAATTTGGGAGACTTTTTAACATCTGCACGCTGCCATCCCTCTCCTACCCACTCTATCTCAAAATACACATGCAGTCACAAAAATTCACTCGATGTACTACTCCTCCCGCAGTGAAATTCCTATATAAAGATACAGTAAAAAATGTGTGAATAGTATCTACTTAGAAATCCTCATAATTGTCCCTGAACTTGAAAAATTAGGTAAGGGAAGTAACACAAAAGTCACTGTACCTCGCACTGTCAGTGATAATGAGTATTGATTGCAGGGGTTTTATCTCTGTTGGCCATATACACACACACCAGCACAACAATTTGGTTAAATATCCTTCATCACTACTGTGCAATGCAGTGATCAGAGAAACTAAATTTAGTTTTCAGACTAAATGCATAAATAACCTGAGGTTTTCATAGTTAAGTAAACACATTAGGCAACAGCATGCTGACAAATGTTGTTTTCAAGTGCAATTTGCCAGCAAAAAATGGGATAAACAATTCTGTGTAGCTCTTTCCAAACCAAGTTCTTTTCCTAAGTGAACCTTCCCCACATATATTGTAGCAGATGAAACTTCCAAAATACAGATATGATGAGGAGAAAATCTTTGACTTGAATTGCTGTTTGGCACAAGTTTCTGTTCATACTCCAACACCCTACCTCTTTCATTGTCAAATCCTATCATTAGGGGCCATAAGTTAGCAATACAGGCTTGTTAGTGCCACCTAGTAAATATGAAAACAAAGTAATTTATATTCCTGTCCCAACATAGAAGACATTCAAAATCTTCCAGCCGTTCTGAAATTGATAATCCAATCCAAACACTGTAATTTCATATTGCAGATTCCCTACAAGTACCAACAGTCTTTTTCTTTTATTAAATGATGGCAGTGGCTCTTACAGAAGCAACAATATGCCCATCAACCACAGCATTTGATGAAATGGCTCTTGTGTTCACCTTACTATTTCACTAGTATAAAAATTGTCCAGCAATTGCCTGGAAAAATTGTAAAAGGGCTCAATTACCTTCAGATTTGTCCATCCAAGCTCAATAAGCCCTAATCAATTCAATGTTCAGACACACTCCTCCCAATTTGTAACTATCCCACATGCAACTTGTTACTGCATTTCATACCAGAGAGGAAGAAAAAAGACACATAAATTATGAGTTCCAACTGAAACACCAGCTGAAAACTTCAGTCGTGGAGACAAGAAAGCCCAATCCCTTCTCCCTCGCAGCAACAGAGAGGAAGAAGGCAGTTTCAGGGGGCAGCTGTAAAAACTAACATTTCCTCTAACAAACAGGAACCAGCCTCAGGGCCACAGATCTTTGCTCCAAATTAGCAGAGCCCTGGTACCGGGTGTGTCACCTACCAACAACCAGAAGCAAGTAACTCTTCCTCTGGTCTCTACTGGCCAAAGGCAGCCAGACACCATCAGCCTTGAGTGGGTCAGGAAACACCACAAGGGTGGGACAGCAACTGAACTAAAGATTTCGTACCTGGATTTATTGCCGGAAACTCTGCCTCTGCTTATCAGTTCCTTTTAGCTGATACAACCACCTGTAAAACCAGCAGCCTCTGGTGACCATCTAAGGTGTGAGTTGGTCTCCTTTATCAGCAGCCTGAAGGCTGCCCACCTGCTAATGGCACCCTCTCTATGCAAGCTGCTCTTAAAATTTGCCAGCCTTGGAAAACTGCCTCCATCAGCCTTCCAGACACATTGAAACATGTCTTCTCCAGGGGGTATGAGGAGAAGGGGACAAGATGAGAGCTCCTGAAATTTGCCATTATTTTTTACTTACAATTAACTGCAAATTACATGTAGATACTATGCATCTGTGTGGACATTAAGCGGTGACGTGAAGGAGAGGTCTAAAATCCTTGAAACTGGGGGTTTTCATTTCCTGAATTTATGTGCAGGACTGGGAATGAACAATCAGAAGTTTGCCTAAACCTAAATCTGTGTTAAGAAATGTTTCACCCAACTGTTAGGTTTAATTAACCTCGATTAGTAGTGATTTCATATTCATTTCAATTGTTGCCTGGATGTAAAGCTTTCCCCAAGACAGCAAACATCACCACTTACTTTAAACAGCATCATATAAACACCCACCTGGTCCTTTCCCCTCTATCAGTCATGCAAGTAAACAGAAGAGGTAACAGCAAGCACGGTATAATAAAACCCAGGGCTAAGTTTTTTATCTGTGGATTTACTGCGTGCTGCTGTGAAGTTACTAAACGTAAAGCTATCTGCACCGAACAGGCTCCTAAATGGGAGAAATTATCAGTGCAAGGCTGTAGCCCTTCAGCAGTTGACTTCTTGAATGTGCTCACCTCACATTGATTTCATCAGGAATGAAACACAGCAACTTCTAAAAGTTGGTAGCACTAGTGCCATGAAATTCAACTTTTTAGGGAAAAGCCCTTAAGCAAAACCAGGTTTTGTTGCTCTTATTGTTAAGGCACCCACTTCTCTCCATCACAAAAATAACTAGGAAATCAGTATCTAACTTAAAACTGACTTGAAGAAGGAAGTTTTTATTCACCTGGCCGATTTTTTTCACCTTCACTCAGAATTTGGAAACCAGAAATTTCAGAAATGGTCAAAAGTGTATGGACTTTGCAAATCTCAACTGAAAATATTCCAGGAGCATTTCATATGGAATGCTAAACCACAAAGTTTAGTACATTGAAGTATACCTTCTCAAAGGACAATGGGGTAGAAGAAGAGTACATTTCATCTTTTCCTCCAAAGTAGGAAAAGACTGAGCCACACAGAAGGTACTGAGGAGCCACCCTCAGGACAGACTGTCTGGATACTAAACATATTTCCAGTGTCACAGCCTGAGTGTTTGGGACTGCATGGAACTGACTCCAAAGTTCCCACAGATGCCAGACATGGCAGAACAACAGGCACAGGGATTGAGGAAGACATCTCAACTGGCCAATGAGATCCTACCAGAGCTTTCCTTTGTCACATCTGTGACAGTGTTCTTGACTACTTGAGAGATACAGCTTAATTTAAAGCAATGCAAACAACAATTCTGCAGGCTCCACTGGCCAAAAGTGTTTTGAAACACAAATGAAACAGCACTAAGACAAAGTCAGGGCTTTAAAATAATTAAAAAGGAAACTGAAGGCTAAAACCAAGGGAGAAGTGGCAGGGTTTTTTCACCCAATGTTATTATTTCTACTACCCTTTGTTGGTTTGCTCTGTCTAGCTTTCTATTATCCTCTGCTTCTCTTTCCCTTGCTTCTCACTTTACTCCTCTGGGTTCCTCACTCCCTCTCACCAGTCCCCCTACAATACTCCCTGATATTCTCCCTCAGTCTCACAGTTTCAATACTCTACCTCCTCCTCCTTTAGTCTCTGTCTTTATCATTCTGTTCCTCCAAATCTCCTCTATGCCAACTTCTACACCCCTTTTTCTACTCGTCTGCACATCCTCGCAAGTGTTCAAGGCCCTGAGCAATGCTGTCTACAGGAACGTGTCCCTGCCCATGGCAGGGGGCTGGAATGAGATGATCTTTAAGGTCCCTTCCAACCCAAACTACTCTTTGGTCATAAACTCTTCCTGAAGAACTTCTTAGGCTGCAGGGATACCACACTCCTTCAGACAATCGTTTTAAATTTGGATTTAGGGTGTCAAAGATTTGCTTTCTCTCTTTCTCCACATCAGCCTAAGGGAGAAGGCAAACCCGGCCACAAAACTGAGGTAGAACTGAGCTACTCTATCTGGTTTTAATGTCAAATGACAGGAATCAATCATGAGCTGTGTTATCTCAAATACTTAATTTACCTAAACATTTTATCTTATTCTCCACACAGCAGTGCATTCAGCTGTGCATTAAAGCAAATGCTGAGCTTTAAGCATGGAATTCAATTTAGCCCACGCAGCAAAGGCTGAGGGATGTACCCTGATACTCTGCTGAAGAGGGATTACCCTAATGCTTAGAATCAAACATATGCTTAAGGATGCTACTCAGATTAGGGTTTCAGTAGCATAATCTCAAATCAAATTTATGTTATCTGGTTTTATCCAACTGCCACTTTTGTCACATAAAACATGCTCCTACTGTCTGTCTAATGCCCTGGCATGCACTTATTCTTTTCAAGCACACTCTGCAGGAAAAAAAATAAACAAAAATATCCAAGGCAGAAAAAAATAAACATCAAAGGACAGAACAATTGATTCTGAAGACTATTCACATAAACCACACTCTGCTGCTGGAGTCATAATACTTGATGACAAGGTTTATTTCCCTCATTGACATTTAAGCAAACCGAGAAAAAAAGGAAGTTCAACTTTCCTTGGATTTTACACAAGAGCAATAAGGTCCAAGAAAGAAAATTGTTGGTGTAAGGGATAATGTAGCAAAAAACCCCATGTTTGTAGCACACTCACAAAATTAATATCCTAAAAGCAAGCTTGTCTGCACAGTATTGAAAAGGTTGAAGTCAGCATGGACTATACACCGTGAGTGACTTCTGGCCTAAAAGTGGTTGGAGGCTTCCTGTTCTTATCAGCTTTAACAAGGTATATTCCAAGTGTGGATGTTATGAGTCTTAAAATAGGTACCTAAATACTTATATTTAGTATGCAAAGGAAAAGGAAAAAAAAAGATAGATATTGGGCTTCCTATTCAAGAAAGAACATATTCCCTTTCTCATTTCCTAAATCCCTCCAGGAATTAATCATCTGCCAGATTTATGCAGCCACAAAGTGGAAGTGCAGCCTTAGAGGCTGATTGTGATGTGTATCAGTCAGTGAGAGGTTCATTTTTTTGGTTTGGGATTTCTTTTATTAACAGAGACTGCCTAAGGCAAAAAAAAATTAGTATTTGCTTCCACAGATAGTAGAAGATGCTCAAAATGAAAATTGTGACTGTACATCTACCAACACCTCAAATATTTCAGTTGCAATATGCTTCTAAATCCTACACTATTGACCATAGTGACAATGTACTTTCACCCCTTTAAATCAAGTAGTTAAAAATTAATTAAAGTCTCAAGAGTCTAGCTGAGCCTTGGTGTGACACCACACCACATTCAAGGAAATGCTCTTTTCAATAGGTCTTTGGTAAGTCCAGTGACTCCCAGTATAGCTTCTCTGCGTTGGCACAGACCAGATGTTGACCTTACTCCTAAGGATTCCTTTTCTGCTGCTGAATTCCCTTGCAGTAAGAAATGGGTAGATCTCGAGAATTTACACAACAGCAGTACTGGAGATGAGTTATCAGCTACTAATTACAAGTGTGAGATAGAGAAGGTTAAAGCTATTCCAATTGTATCCCACAGGTCATTGGGGAGAGTGGAAGGAGATACAAGTGACTTCAGACACATCCTGACGCCCAGAAGCACAGCTTTGCTGATGAACCACGAAATCCTATCAACACTTAAGTTTTGTTAGCTGCAAAATTAAATGGGCCCCAAATTCAATTTTTTTTCACAATTAAACCCACTTTAGGAATCTCTTGTAACTCATTTTGGCTCTGTAGACAGGCTTTAAAGGGAAGGAGGATCTGCCTCAGAGAGTCCCCAACTGTAGGTGAATTCCTGTAAGAGCCTGGTATTTATCATTTACAGTTTTTTATAGTCCCCTGCAGGGACTATAGTCCCCTGACGGGTCCAACCGGGACACCCAATGACGTCTGCAGCATCCTGTCACTCTGCTGACAAAGGAGGAAACAATAACTCAGGGACACAAAGTATTTAGTGGCTGGATTTCATGCACTTCCACATGTTGCCCAAATAAGAACATACTCTGGCCAAAACAAAAAGTGAAAAACCGTAACTTCTCTACCTTCTGCTCCAAAAAACATAAAACCCATGCATTAACCAGCATTTTTGTTTAAAAATATCCAGGCGAAAATAAAAAGCGTTTGTTCCACTGCCTGTTGTGCAGCTTTCAGAGCAGCCCTGCAAGGCCAGAGACCGTAAATCAACCACTGGCGTGTGCTTACACAAGGCTGTGCTCCCAGCTGGCCTCCCATCCACCTCCACTGGCAGCTTTCTAAAGCTTGGATTTGTCTTTCGGCAGTGCTGTTCAAAACTGCGAGCATCCACGGAAAGGGTGTACAAGATGTTTCAGAAGAAAACTGAAATGTGTCCCTTTCCTGGCATTCAACAAGCTGAGATGGAATTTTAAAAATTTCCTTTCACCTTGACCTTGACACCACTGTCCAGCCTCTACAAGGTATGTAGTGAGAAGAAAAACAACTCCGTAAGAATAAAAACATCTTTTATTTTGGTTTACTTTGGAAGCACGTGTCCCATGGCAGCTCCAGACACCTTCTGGTGAGAGGCTGCAGAGTTACATTCACAGGAGCTGCCCCTGGCCTACAATCAGAAGGTAGGAGGGGGACATGACAAGGCAAAGCACTGAGGGCTTGCTCTGCCCTCTCCAAAAAGCATGGGATGATCCAACTCATGACGACCTAACCCACAGGTGTGATTAGCACTGGATCAAGGTAGGACTTGTAGGTAGCTTGTGTGTAGATGAACTCTACCCAGTTTCCCACCTCCTTTCCCAACCCTCTTGGAAGGTACCTCTATCCATGTGTTGGGCATTCAGCTGGCCCCTGAAACAGCTTGAGAAAAACATGAGCAGAGGAAGTTCCAGATCTCTGGATGGAGAGCACAGCTCCAAAATCAGCCCCCCCATCAGTGGAGGCTGGCGAGCCACCGAAGTTGAGCAGAAACCCCTTGCTTGCACTCAGTTTTCTGAGGCAGCACCTGAACTGTGGGTGCAGCAGCCTGCTCTAGTGGAAGGTAACCCATGGCAGCAGAGTTGGAAACAGATGATCTTTAAGGTCCCTTCCAACTCAAACCATTCTATCATTCTGTAACAGTGCAAACCTGCTAAAGCCAGCTGTGTTCACTTCAGTGTGCCCCTCTGCCTTCCCCTCAAAACCACAGCGCAGGAAACGAAAAAAAAAAAAACCCCAAAGTGCCTGTCCTGATCTTATCTGAACAGAGATGTGGCCAGGAAATCCATGACTAACAGCAGTCCCTGGAGGGTCTAACAGCCCTGAAGGCTGGGCAAATGGCATTTGCAAGAAGGAGCAGCAGGGAGGCAAAAGAGCAAGAGCAGCAGAGCTGTGGCTCCAGCCTCCCTCTAAATGCTTCTCTCAACAAGCAATTAGCTTGAGAAATTTTAGAGAGAATATGTCAAGAATACCTCTATCCAGCCTGTATGGCACTTGCAGTCTGCAGCACCCACACTGTAGCCAGCTCAGACACAACCCAACACAAGCAAAATGCACCAGCACCATAATTTATAAACAACACCACACGCAAAAGCCCTGCAGGCTCAAAGGCCTTTGCCCATGGGCAGCTCAACTGCACTGCAACTGCAACACACCCTACCAATAAATCAAATTATCACCTTAGAAACAAGTCCTACCATCAACCAGAGTCTCAGAAAACACACTCGAAACACAAATTAAAAATGCCCTTTTAAAATGGCTTGACTTAAGCCAGTTAAAAGGAACCACCTGATGAAAATGAGAGGGTTTTTCTTTTCCCCATGTATTGTTTGCATACGAAGTTTCTGCTTCCTTCACATAGTCTGCCTCAGCATTACTTGACCGAATAGGGCTAAAACTGCATTCAAACATGTGAAAAAAAAAATTGAGTTTATCACCATTCAACTTCCTTATTTTGGCAGAAAGAAAGAATTTAGGGGTTTGGGTTTTTTTTTTTCCCCAGAATTACTGTAAACCAAGAAGTTTCCCAATTTTTCAGCCAGAAATAAAAAGGAGCAAGAGGCTGGGGAAATCTAAATTTAAAGAGAATTTGAGAGACAGTAAAACTACAGCCTGCATATGATGTCTGGGTAATAGTCACTGCATGGATTCATTCAACAGGCAAGTTACAAGCATGGGATGGGAGCCCATGAAGTGCAGCAACAAGCACCAACCACAGGGTACTCTTTTGCTATCCAGCAGATCAGTAGCAACAAGATTCCCCTTCGAGGCTTTGCTGCTACCGAAACTAAAACCTGCTTCAAATTCCTCCTTCTGCTTCTTCAGAAATCCAGTTTGGTTGGGCTGCTGGAAACGAAAGCAGAGCGTGGCCTCCACAATCACCTTTTCCTAGAAAGATGTTCCACTCTACCCTTCTAAGCAATCCCACACAAAACCCTTGGAAGAAACTAGTAAAGAAAAAAGTTTTGTAGATACATCAGGAAAGCAATAGGGTCAAGGTCAATAGGAAATCCTGAATTCTAAATGGTGAGAAATTGTTTACCTACATATTTAATGCACATATTGCAAAAAATCTGATTGAAGCCGTTTAAATATTTTATAAAATAATATGAAAAGGCTGCTTTAGGCTTCTGAAGAAGGCACTTTTATTGATACAAGAGAACAGGCCTTTCTTGCTTGGTGCATAACTGGATTTTCATGCAATATTGACAAACACAATAAAAGCAAAATCACCAGTCCCAGTCTCCTTCAGTATCATATACACTTCTTTTGACTGGTAAAGCAGAGCAATGGATATGGAAGTGCTGTGAGCCCATATTAAGTGCAAATTTCAGAGTATTCTTCACTAAAGAAGAATATAAAAAAAACACACTTCCCTAGAAAATGAGGTATATGCAGTTCAGCTAACCATGTGTCTGTCTTTCAGTTCCCCACGGACTTAAAATCACTGTTCAGTTTTACCTGTGCTTTGATGTTTCACTACAATGCAAAAACGTAACGGGCTAGGATAGAGATACAGATGAGGGCTCCTTTGATGGAAGGGCTGCAGTGATGGACACTTCAAACCAGTGACTCCACAAGACAGACAGCCATGTGGTCATGACTCAAAAATTTCTCTCATGATAGAGCTACTTGTTTACATAGTAAAATACAAATGAATGAGTAGGTGATGATGAACCATTAACAATGGAGACAAAAAATTGCTTGCCAGTCTCTGTTCTTCTCTCAGACAAGATACTTCTGTGGACAAAATTATAGAAGGCACACATTTACTTCATCAGTACATTTCTTCTCTTTCCATGACCCCCTTTGTTTGCTCTACTCTCATTTTTAGGCTACAACACTGCAGCTGTTGATGCACGGGTGGCTTCTGCACTGTGTAGTGTTACTGCCTTCAGCAGGATACTCACCTTACCACAGAGGCCACCTTGCACATACCTCGTGAGAAGAAAGCCCCTTAACTGGTACAACCCAGCCAGGGGTGCAGTTTTGGTTCTAACAGCAGCTCTCCTGCTTGTGTTGGGACATGTAGGCCATAAAAGCATTAACAATGACAAGCATTTTAGACACAAACTAAAAGATTTCCAGCTATCTATGTTCAGTATCATAGTGTAATTTCCACAGAGGAAATGTCACTCCTTTTACAAATGCAGGTTTATCAGCTTCAGACAGCATTTTCATGCTAGCAGAATGCAGGCCAGCAAGTGACTTCTTATGAGCAAGAAAATGGAGGCACAAACAGAAGGGTGAAGAAACAAAACCTCAGATAAGGAAGATGTAGGCACTATGTTCGGGACAAACTTTCTACACTAAGAGCAGTTAAGCCCTGGGACACAACCCCAGGGAGAAGATCATGAGTTTTTAAAGACAGAGGAGACAAACAAATGTCAGGAATGAATAAGAGGGGTTTTAAGGACAAGGGATGACCTCTGAGCTTCTTCCAATCCTACCTCCTTTGGTCCTGTGATACACAGTCACAACACAAAAATGTAATAAACAAAAACAGAAGGAAAGCAGTAATGGAGGTCATTGTAGATGGTAGCAAGCCACCTCCCAAAGTCTGAAGAGTTGTCAAAGTTTCCTCAGGAAGTGACAAAGACAAGAAACTTTGCCTAAGTCGTAAACCTGGCAATCTCTTCCGCAGTTGCCACACACAATTATGTCAGGATTTGGCAGGGAGTTGTAAATCGCTCCTCCAGCCCACATAAAGAAATGTTGGGAGCTAAGGCACAGGGCACTCAGCAGCCACAGACAGATTAGGAAACCTGGCAGCTGCACAGCCAGCCACATTTCAGCACTAAAGCACAGCTCAGGAGCACGCCAGTTCCCCTACACTCCTCTCTCCTCCATCCCCTCAACAAGGTGCCCACATAGTAACACCATGCAAGGCAAATGGGAGCTGCACTTCATTTTGTCACACAGACTGAGCTGCAGCTAAAACCTGCTCAGTCCCAGAAGCACATGGCATCTAACACAGGGACGACCGCTGGCAACAAACAACAAACTGGACTGAGAGACCAGGAAGAGTCTGGGGTAACAAGACAGGACTTGGAGCAGAGCTCAAGTGTTTGCGCTTAGGAAGATGAACACCTTCCACATGCAGATACCTCACTGCCCAGCAGCAATAATTTACTGGAGGAAGTAGTTTAGGAGCAGGCTTGAGGACACTGGCATGGCAACATACTAAAGAGAGCTGTTCAACTGCACCTCCGTAGCTCCTACACCTGAGGCTGTGAGGCACTGGACAATTAGGCAGGCATCCTGCTCCTGCCAGCCCACTGGGAAGCTGGAACCATCCCTGCTCAAAGAGCTCTGCCATCAACAAAGCCTTCCTTCCAAACTGACTCACTCCCATCCTCCTGCTGCCCCACATTTCCCCTCTGCCCTTCTCTCTCTGGTCTCCTTCAACAGCTGCGAATCCCATAACCTGCTCCTGGCTGCTCCAAATCACTCTCATGACACCCACATAGAGTTTTAAAAACCCCAAGATACTCTGGAGGAGAAAGAAATGAAATGCAGCTACCCAAAACCCATTTCGTTAGGTTAATGCTAAAATCCAGAGGCCAGGCTCCCCCCTGGCAATGTGGGATTACATCCAGTAGCCAATTACCTACTCCCTATCTCCAGTGCAATGGCTCGAGGCCACTCACCGGCCCTGGAGTACTGCACTGGCCTGAGGGGCTGGCAGTGTGGACCACAGCTCTGGCTTCTCTATCCTTTCCTTTCTCCTCTATTCCCTTCATCATCTTCCCATCTAGACCCTCTATAGCCAAATGGGGAGAACCAGGCTTTGCAAACGTTGCGCCAGCTGCAATTTTTCCCCATTGGGAAATTCTGAACAGGCAGAAACAGCCCAAGCCCTCTGTACAGCTTGGGGCCAGAAACCATCAGTGATCCTCCTCCTGTCTGATCTAGAGGTGCAGCCTAGGGCTGTGTTCAGAAATGGGGAGGGATATGGGTTTACAAACTAATTTAATCCATATTTCTAACAAGGGTAGGAACTTGTCTTGGGACGAGGACATGCCAGACTTGACTGATTATCCAGGGATCAACAACATACAATGCAGATTAACCCACCAGGTCCAGGACCTACCAAAAAAAACAACTGTTAAGGTTTCTTTTGGTAGATCTGAGAATGTATTTTTGAGTTGCCATCTAGCTTTCAAGCAGATCAGAAGATTAATACCTGCATTTGTTCACACAGACAGGTATGGAGTTTCCCTGCTCTAGAAATGTCTGAGCTTCTTGAGGGGATTCATCATCTGAAGGATTTCTCTCTTTTGGGAAAACAGAGTGTCAATCCCCATGGTAAATGAGATGTCTATGATCAAAAGCAGAAGGTTTTCTAGGACTATGCCCTATTAAAACTCAGGAAGGAACATCTCACTAATTACTAAGTGACTATAACTACAGACACATCTCCCTAAGTGCTACCACTGCCACCCCATCATTTTAATGAATCTACAGAGTAATTGCATACTCCTGGTAACACAGAGCTGCATTTTAGGTTTCTTTTCCTGTCTTAAAAAAAAAGTAAATAATTGCCTTACAAAACCCCCAGTAAGTTTTAATGTTACAAAATATCAATAAATTATGGACATGAGGAATCTCATTCCACAGGACACTTCATCTCTATAAAATTACAACATTTTCTGCTGGAGAAGAAAATAAACAAAGACACATCCACATATTCTACCACAGACTCCTCATGTTTGTACAAACCACATTTATTTTTATCACTACGCCATTTTAAAAGTTGAAGGCAGGAATTCTAACCAAGAAAGGAAGAATGGTCACTGCCAAGTACTTCGGGTTGAACTCTCCGGTGCCCTGGCACCGCATCCTGGCAAGAACGACTCCAGGGCAAGGTACCCACTCCTGCTGGGCTAAGTGTCAACACAAATCAGAGAGAACTGGAGCATCTATTTGTGTTTGGTTTTCAAATGTTCAACTCACTTGTATGGCATGAAAGCAAATTCACTCCAAAACGCCTTCATTCATGCAGCTTCTCTGAGTGCTCATGGAGCTGTGGGCCTAAAAGCAGCCTAACTTGCACCGGGTAATTTGAGATGTTTAACTTTAAAAAAGAACTTGTGTACTGGAGTAGTGATGCTCTGCTGGTTACTGTGAGGAGAGGTGGTTCTGCTCTGCAGCAGTGTTTGTCCCAGCTTGGTGGGCACGTTTTGCCGGGAAGGTCCCTCGGTGCCGGGCAGAGAGGGGCAGGCGCAGCCAAAGTGCAGAGCTAAGCACATTGCTGCTCCAGATGTGAAACGCACGCGCGAGTTCGCCAAAAAAGCGAAAGAAATTTAAAAAAAAAAAAAAAAAGGAATGGCAAAAAGGACGTTCCTGTAAGGAGTCGAGTCAAAGAAACGCTGCTGAATAAAGCCAGGCAAGTAACTAAACAAAGCACCGAGCAGCACATCGGTGAGACGGGACCGAGCCCCGGGAGAAGGAGCCACCCGACACGTCCGGGGTGGGCAGCGCTGCTGCTCTTCTCTGTGTCGCTCCCCAGCGCTGGAACGGGGGCTCGGCGAGGCCACCGCCGCCTGTGACGAGCCCCCCGGATGGACAGCAAACCGCCCCGCTGCCTTCGGGGTTCTGGCACCGAAGGGAGACCCTCCGCAGGGCCACCGCCACCGGGGGGGGATGGCTCTGCGCCGGCGACCCCCCCGCCCGGGGAGCGCTGGGGGAGAGCCCCAAAAGAGAGCCACCTCCCCCAGCCCGCTACGCCCTTCTCACTTTTAAAAAGTTGAGAAACAAGACAAAAACAAGCCCCAAAGCCTCCCCCCGCCCCGCGGAGGCCGGTGCGCGGCTGCCAAGTTTCGGCGTGCAGGAATTTACTGCGGCCGAGCCCCCCGCCCCGCCCGGCACCGGGAGAGACGCGGCGCCCCCCGGGAAGCGGGACAGCGAGGCTGGAAGCGTTCCCCGGCTTAGCGGGCACCCCAGCTCCCACAGCCCCGACCTGCGGGGTGGGAGAGGAAGGAAGGAAAGGGGGAAGCGACCCCTCGNGGGCTGCGAGCCGCGCCCTAGGGCCGAGCCCCGGGGCGGGCTGGTGAGCGGGGATAGAGATGGAAGGGAGCTCAGGAGTCCGTCTGGTCCAACGCCTCCTGCCAAGGCAGGGTCGCCTAAAGCAGGTGGCACAGGGTGGGTTTTGAATGTTGCCAGAGAGGGAGACTCCACGAGCTCCTTGGACAGCCTGTTCCAGTGCTCTGGCACCCTCAGCGTAGAGAAGTTTTCTTCCTCCTGTTGAGGTGAAACTTCTCGTGTTTTAGTTTATGCCCGTTGCTCCTCGTCCTGTCACTGGGAACCACGGAAAAGTCTGGCACCATCCTCTTGGCATCCGCCTTTGAGATACTTACATGCATTAATGAAATCCCCCTCAGTCTTTTCTGAGGGCCAGAGTCTCTCCTCACAAGAGAGATGCTCCAGAACCCTAATAATCTTTGTGTCCCTCCGCTGGACCCCCTCCTGGAGCTCCTTGTCTCTCTTGTACTGCAAGGTAAATATTTGCTCTTGTGAGAAAAACAGTCTGTGAGAGACGGCATCCTGCAGGGGAGCTGTGCACATGCTTAGTGCTACACACCATGTGCCGGGCCAGACAGAGGATGGGGACTGCTCTGGTTGTGAGCCATCTGAATCCATCTCTCTTCTTTTTCTCTCTTTTTTTTTTTTTTTTTAGCTTTTCTTGCTATGTGAAGAAATCACTGAAAATAATAACTCAATTTTTTTACCCAATCCCACTGTTACACACCCAATTTGGTTTAAAATACTCAACCTCAATTTAGTAGTAGGGTTGCACCCCACACATCAAACGCCATATTTAAATTAAACTCATCAGCTTAATGCTGCTCCTCTGAAATCAGTGAAGGAGTCATAACCACTCTGCTCTTGGTATCCAAAGTTCTAGAATTTATGGAGAAGGATTGCACACTATAACCCCAGGAAAGCAGAATAGCATCATCCATTAGATATTTTAAATCAGAGCCTCTGTTCTACTTACAGTTTTATTTTGCCTTTTTTTTCCCCCTGCACTAATTTATCAGGTAAAATTGCTAAAGGGAATTGAAGAAAATCTTCATCAGTCATAGTGAGATTACTGCCAGGTCATTAGATGCTTCCTGGCAATAAACTGTTGTGGTGTTCATTGTAACACTAATTAGTTCCACACGGAGTCCTGCACTCACACCAATAGGCTGGATGGAGATGTTTGCCCTCTTCCAGAGATCCCAAATCCTAAACCAAGGAAATGCCTGGAGCAGAGCAGTTGTTATCCCCATGGAAGAAAGCACAAAGCATTGCTAGCGGAGTATCACAGCCTGTCAGGAGAGAGATTATCAAAAGAGAGAGATCAAAGGAGAGGTTCATCAGAGAGATGTTTTTGATTTAATTGAGCTTTCTTTTTTAGGAGAATTTAGCAGAGAAACAAAACACAGCAGGTTTTCAGATAACCAATACAGACTATTGCAAGGATTTTGGCTGCTCATTGCCCTTCCACAAGAATGCATTATACACTAAAGTATTTCAATAAGCAAATGAGATACACTCCCTGATGTAGAAAAATTACAGTTTGCACTCAGGAGATTCAGTTTAAAGCACCTTCTAATTAGTTTTACAAATTTCAGCCACTAATTGGTTCTACAAATTGACAGGAGATATAAATTTTTAAGGTTTTACACCATCCCACTCCGTTCTTTCATAGACAGTGTTGTGGTTCAGGATCACCTTTCCATAGATTCTTTTGGGGGTTTTGTCATGTTTTTAAACATTTCTGTGTCTTTCATGTATCCTATTAGTCATTGCTCCCTTTCCTTTGGTCCAGATTTTGTAATTCTTGAAGTCTGGGATTTTTTTATTACTGTACACGTGAAACCTTATGCCACCTGAATTAATTTCAGCAAGACACACTGGAATTACATTACCATAGAATCCTAGAATGGCTTGGGTTGGAACAGTCCTGAAAGATCATTAGTCCCAAGCCCTCTGCCACGGGCAGGGACACCTGTCCATTTTTCGGACAGTTAATACATCTCACTGACTTCAAAGCCATATAAGTACATGTCCAATTGCTGTTTTGACTCAGTACCACCAAAATAAGAAACAGTGCCTGAGAAATTTTCTCAGGAAAGCAAGTCAGATTCCCATCTTTCATCTTACCTGCGGAAATTTCTCAAATACACACTGGTGAAATGGGAACTCTCACTAGAAGTTGTTACAGCCCAGAGCTCAAAAGTTTATTGTTGAATAGAAAAAATAACTAATTAGCTACTTACAAACAAGCAAACTGTTTAAAATGGTAGCACAAAGGTGACCCAGTGGAGATTGTTTAGGCTGAAACAGCAGAAGAGAGTTTGTGAAAGGCAATTTTATTGTACAGGCAAAAAATCTAAAGAGACAAACAAAAATGAACAACCAGAGGAAAAAGTAACCTATAGTACTTGTTTAAACAGAGAGGCTATGAAAAACAAAAACAACAAAAAAGATATCCCCAGAATTAGGGAGATAAGAGAGAAAAACAACAATACAAACAGACATGTGCTCTGGTATTAAAAAAAGCTACTGACGCTCATTCTTCCAGGAATTGGCATAATCCTTGTGTTAGTCTGCATGCAAGACGCTGCGGTCAGGAAAACATTTTTGCAGAATTGGTCATGTTGCAGTGTTTTCAAATGGCTGGTTAAAAGCAAAGGAAAACAAGTCTTTGCATCCCAGAAGTTTTATTTCTTTTTTTTTTTCTTCCTTTGTAGCATCTCATTGAATGAATAATTGTAAGTTTTGAAGCAATTATTTACCTTACTTGTTTCTACCCAACTGTATTTTGGTTTTGGGAAGTACAAAGCCAAGTGGCTTTGGTTTTCAGCAACCTTCCTTTAGAGCTTCAAGTCCCAGCATGGTGTCCTCCAGTGGTCTGGAGCAATGGCAGCTGGGGCTGCTGCTGCCCTTTCTTTGCCCCTGCTCGCATGTTTCTGCCCCAATGTGGCTCATGCTGGTAGAAAACTAGTCTTATGTTTAAAAGTTTTCTATAACCTGAGTCTCTTCCTCTCTAGAAGTGGTGTAGTGGTATTTAGTTAGCCTGTGTTGGTAGGAAACTGGATGCTTTTGAGGTTCTGGCAGTGTTCATAAGCTTACGAAGGCATCTACACTTCCTCCTCCTGCTTTCTTTCTCTGTGAGTGACGTAGGCAGAGAAAGATCCATCCAAGACCCTGATGTGTACCCAGATCCTGAAACTGCTGTTGTCTGTCCCAAACACTGATGAGTTACTTCCTTTCTCCCATGTTACTTCCCCTTGTGATTTCTTGGCAAGCATCTTTCTCACACAAAAATGTTATCCCTCCTCTTCACTGGCGAATTCAATCCAGACCCTCCTACTATGGGCTGCCATCCCAGCTCTTATTCCCAAGGCAGGGAACAGGAGGCAAGTTAACTCCCTGCTGCCTGGGGAGAAATGCCTCTGCATCCCTTGGATGACACAAACTTGCAGTACAGTAATGACTGCCACCACAGAAATCTTTCTGGTGCTTGCCCAAGAAACTGCCAAAATCTCTTAACAGGAAAGCAGCTGCTGCTGAGCAAGCTGTTCTTGGAGTGGGAGGAGCAGCTTCCAGCTCCTAGATCCCATGCAAAATCCAGTAGTTACAAAATGGCTAAAATTCTGGGAGATGCTGTTTCTGTTTGTTTGTTTACTTGATTGCAGTAAATGTTTACTTAATCAAAGTTTGGTTACTTAAAGGCTAGAAAGGGCCTGCCCTGGAAAAGCATCCTGAGAGTCCTGAGACATGAAAACCAGAGAAGTACAGGAATGACCTGGTGGAAATAAGAGCATGATTCTGATTTCAGTTACACAGGTCTTAAGCCACTGCAATTTTTTTTTTTGCTTGAGAATTCCGCTTCATTGCACATGCAAAAAGTGAATTAGGTTCTTCATAACCCACTGGTTCCAGCATTAATGCCAGGAAACTATGTAGCTGGCTGCTGCTTCATTTTATTTTAGTGTTGCTTCATGTTTTAACATCTCCTGCTTGTGGCAGTTGGATGGTCCAGTCACTCCCTCCTGAAGAGAAAAATCTGCTGGAAAGGGTTAGAGGGGAGTAAACCTCTGCAAGATCCTACTTGCAGCTTCACTGCCAAGAACTTTGAAAAGCAGCATTATTGCTGTTGAGTGAAACCTGGGAGTTGTTTGTGTAAAGCTTACCAGCATGCTTCTTGTTGGACCTTGTAACAGATGCACTGTTCCTGAAGTGCTTGGGAAACTTTTTTGGCAGCAGAGATGTATGTTTGTCAAGACGGTCAAGTTTACACTGCTTATTCACTGCTAATCCCCAAGGCAATTTCCTATCAAAGGAGTGAAAAGTGATGCAAGACTTCTCATTCTTTGCAAATGATGTCCCATAGCCTGAAGCTGGTGATAGTGCAACATTTCTCCACTGTTAGATGGGGAAAGAATAAAGAAAACCTTTTTGCTCACATCAGAAAAATGGAGGCTGAGGTAGAAATTGAGAACACTGCAAATACCATAGCAAATTAAGCACCAAGAAGGGACAAGAACTAGCTAAAGCAAAACATTGGCTCAATTAAAAATTAGACATAAATTAGCTTTAGACAGATTTAGTCTGGAAGTTAGGAGTAAGGCTTGCTAAGGCTTTGAAAAGTTCAGTCAGAGCAACAAATGAAAAGCAAACTAACTTAAAGGTACAGCTTTACACCGGTACAAAAAATTTCTGAGATGTCCTGAAAAAGCAGAAGTCAAGACTCGGTGATCCAATAGATTATTTGTCCATATTGCTAAGTAAATTGGCCAGTGGGCTGGGTTTGGCTGGGGTAGAGTTAATTTTCTTCACAGTGGCAGGGATGGGGCTGTGTTTTGGATTTGTGCTGAACACAAATTACCAGGGTTGGTAATACAGACATCTTTTTGTTACTGCTGAGCAGGGCTTACACAGATCTAAGGCCTTTTCCACTCTTCATACTGCCATGCTGGGGAGGAGGCTGGGAGAAGGTGGGAAACTGGGAGGAGACACAGCCAGGACAGGTGACCCCAACTGACCAAAGGGATGTTCCAGACCATATGACACCATGCTCAGTATAAAAAGTGGGGAAATAAGGGGGAAGCGGGGGACGTTTGGAGTGATGGAGTTTGTCATCCCAAGTCCCTGCTACACGTGATGGAGCCCTGCTCTCCTGGGGATGGCTGAACAGCTGCCTGCCCATGGGAACCAGTGAATTAATTCCCCTTTTTGCTTTGCTTGCTGCACAGCTTTTGCTTTCCCTATTAGATGGTCTTTATGTGAACCTGTGCGTTTTCCAGCTTTTACCCTCCTGATTCTCTCCCCAGTGCCACTGGTGGGGGAGTGAGTGAGTGGCTGCCTGGGGCTTGGTCGCTGGCTGGGGTTAAACCATGACAGCCAGTCAACACCAACTGCTGAGGTTGGACATCAGGTCACAAAGGAATTAAGTTAGAGCTCTTTCTGCTGAGATTGAAATCACCAATGTGGTTTCATGAAATCAGTCCAGCAAAATCAATCCAGTTGCTGCATCCTTTAAATTCCTTATACTGGGAAAATTCATACAATCAGTTCTTGATGAAAGCTCCGTATCTTATTATCAAACTTCTTTTCCACATGAACCTTATGAAAGTACTAATGTGAACCCACAAGGCTGCACGAGTCCTTTGTCATGTATCATTCCATACAAAACCATGCCTGAGCACACAGGTGTTTGCAGTGTAAACACCAATCCAAACAAAAGGTTGGGATTTCCTGTGCCAAGGCACAGTTCAAAACAGGGGGCTCACTGACTGGGGGTATTCAAGGTTGCAATTTGGCCGTGACCATAGCTCTTGTAACATGTTCTGTTTTGCAGGTCCTCACTTGGGGCTGCCAATATTGAGGATGGTTTGTAAAGACAACATGATGATTGTTCTGAGTGAGTCCCTGGAGATGGCAAGAACTGTCTCAGTTTCCTTTCAGTGGTGCTGACATTGGTTTGCTCCATTCTTTTAATACTTCTGCCATAGGTGACACCTGTTACTTGCTGCTTGAAAAGGGAATGTGAAGATCAGCTTCACCCAGCTACTGGTTGTCTGATTGGAGTGATAATTGGAGATCTCTACTTTGAAATTCAGGGAGTCTTTGCAGCAGGTCAGTGATACCTTCTTGCCTTCCAGCTCACTGCAGGAGCAGCCCAGCGAGGTTCTCATAAATTACGACTGGATTTACTGAATAGTCATGCTGTTTCCTTCCAGCAGTGTATTCCACAATACACTCTTCTCATACAGAGTGGTGCAGTATCTGGTTTACCACCATTAGCTTTGTATGAGGTGAAGGAGCCTGTGTTTACTACTAAATGAAAGGAGAGCATATACAATTCTCCTTCTAATTAAGCTTAGCCTTATAAACTATGAAAAGGGTTTTATATTAAGGCCAATGTTTGATTGTCTAGCAAGCAGGCTTCTATTGTGCATATTGCCAAGGAGAGATAACAGGGCTCTTATACTCTAAGAAATTTGTCCTGCCAAGTGAGCATCAGGTTTGTTTAAAACATACCCAGCGTGTGCTGCCAGCCAGAGGAGGTTTGAACTTCACATTGATTTTTCTCATTAAAACTGCAGGCAGTGAATGCACATTGATGGGTGCTTCCTCTGGTCACAGAAGACCCAAACAGGGACCTTCCAAACAGGGATCAAATGAACGTTTTCAAATGAAAATGCATCTATCCCTCCTGACCTTGCAGTAGTTTAGGCAGTGAGGAGGGTGTCTGTAGCCAGCTTGTGGTGTCACTCCTATCTTTTTTTTCTGCATCAGTGGAGCTGGGGGTTCATTATGAACAATCATGAGGCAACTGCAAAGGAGAAACTAAAATTCAGTTGTGAGCCAGGTGGTGACTGAGGAGACTTATGTCTTAGTCTTTAGTCTTATGTACTAAAGTTGATTCCTTTGTTTAGATTTAACAGTGAGAGGGATCTTTGCACTCCCAGCAGAAAACAGGAAAACAATGGGAAAGGAATTTCAGAAGGAGAAAAATCTGATCAAGAAATTCTCATCAATCCAAAAAATCTAAAAGATAGAGTTCCTTTTTTTTTTCCCTTTGGTTTTGTTTCTGCTATGAATGACATTTCTGTGTGTTGAAATGAGTTTAAGTCTGAGTTTGGGATTGTGACCTCCCCTCTTCCCACCACCAGTCTAAACAGCCCTGAAATGCAGAGGATGTTTGATGTAAACTCTGAATTCCCATTTTGGGTCTATGTCCTTTGTGAGGATAAATTAACCCTTAAAGAAACCTGCAGTTTTGCAAAGTTTTGACCACACAATTTCTAGTTATTGCTGTTAATGATGACTGCATTTTTCATTTCAGGACAACTCTTTGTTTAATATTTATTCTGATTTCCTTGTACAGCAGCAGTAGTACTGCCTGTTTATGGACCTCAGAACTTGGCTCCAACACAGGTAATTTGAGTTTGTTCAAAGCTAAAAATAAGTAAGACGTTAGTGTGCTTTGTTTTGTAGGTTTTTTTTTTAAATATATATTAATAAAATATTTTACAAGGAAGAAAAGAATGCAGTACTTGATCAATAGCTTTAATTTTTTAACGAGGAGTAATGATATAGTAATCTTTTCAAATAAACAATAACTTGTCAGGACCTTAACTGCACCAAGAGGTGCCGATTACCCTGACATAACTAATAGCCAAGAAACTATCTTGAGGAGCAGAAACTGGAAATATGCACAATGCAGCCTATTTTATCAGTCCAGCTATTTCACCCTCCTCCTCAATCACTTCTTGTGGTTTCTTTAAAGATGATGGGTGCATTAGGTCCAAAGATCTTGCAGTACTCTAGGAGGCTTTAAATGTTATTTTTAGGGCAATTAAATGCAAAAGAAAAGTTCTGTACTAGGTCTGTACTCTAAGGGTCTGCAGGCATACCTTCATCACACATAGATCATGAAATCATCTCTCTCACCGTCACAGTTAGAAAAGTTTTAATAATAGGTGAGAATAAAAAAGTAATAGAGCAGTAAGTTATGAAGGTATAGCTTAAAGAGAACTAGCACTAGTTATCTTCTGCAAAGGAATCAGCAAAGTGAAGATCTATCTGCAGAACAACCTTAAAGAGAAGCTACCACAGTCTTAATCTTTCTTATGATATCAGGAGGGTGGTAAAATGGATTAGAAAATAAATCTGATGCTCTGGCAGAGAAAAAATATCATTTCACCAAAACCCAGAAAGAGTCAGAAATCTCATTTTGGTGTTAGAACATATAAAAAATTCTCATGAAGCTCTTCAAGCCTTGGTTGAAGTGAGTTTGAGATAGTTGTGCCAAGTAATTCCTTTCAGTAAGGCAGGTGGCTGGAATGGTGATGTGGTCCCTGACCCCTGGTCCAGGTGTTCATGCAGTCATTAGCAAGGGAATAGCATAGCCTGTGAGAAATTTGGACTTTATGTGAGCTACTATTGCTGACTGAACTTCTGGGCATGGGACTTGGCTGTAATTCCTCTTCCAAAAAAGCTCAGATGAGCTGCATCTTGGTGGGAATATCTCCTTTGGCTCCTACATGGAGAATGGGAGCACTTGGGCATCTGGGTGACTTAGGTCACAGCAATTGCTTGTGACTGCAGAACAGACAGCAGCCTGAACAGTAAGGAACTCAGAGCCCTGGAAATAAGAAAGGATCTGGGAAGCTGAGTCCCAAATGATTTGCACAGAAGATTGGGAAAAAATTGAACGACTGTCTGGCTTTATCCTGCAGCAATGGAAGGTTAACGATACAGTGGGAGTTCAAAGACTTCTATCCAGATGCAGAGCTGCCCGGGTGTATTATCCCACAACAACAGAGAGATGATAATGTCTTACTTATTCCAGGAACGAAGTGAGGACATAAACATGTCTCACACCTCTTCTTGGACTTGTCACCCAAGAAATAAGCTCACACTGAGGGCTGGTTGATTGGTTTATCTAGTCTGAGGGAAGAAGTATGATAGGCAAGTAATCAGGCTTGATGTACATATGCTGTGTTAGTGGCATATCAGGAGTGAAAAGTGGAAGAAAAAAGGATGCAGAGATTTTTGAAGATAAGATTACCTAAATCCTACCTTAAAGCAAGACATGCTGCTCCCAGCTCTTATCTTCATGAAGGATCTGTCTGCAGATCAAAGAAACAAAATCACTTCACGGCTTCTTTTTTCAAGATATGCCAAATTTTCACTGCCACTCCTCTAACTTGCACTGGCATGCTGTACACTGCATGCTTTTGTGTTTACTTATCAAAAGGTATCATGAGATAATTAATGCATATAAGCTAGACCTTTCCAGGAGAAAGAATTTTTCCTTTATTCTCAAGTTCTTAATATCCCAAAGTTTTGTTCCATGACCGTTCTGAGAACTTTACAGATTAACTTTTCATGGGTAGCTGAAGGACACCACAGCAAGCGCAGCCTCCTATTTCATCTATTTCTCACTGAGGCAAATTACAAACTAAAAACTTCCCTGTGTATTTAATCTAATATAAATCTTAAAATACATTTGAGGGAAAGGATGTAATATATTATTTAAAGCTAATCCATTAACCTATAGGTTAATAGTATTCATACCCTTAAAAAAGCACAGTTGGTAGGAAATTTTGAGAACTAAATAACATCTTTGGAATATTAGTTCTCTATAGACAGGTCTTGCAAAACAGCAGACTACTTTTCAAAGCGAAAGGTGGAAAGCCCTCTGAAAACATTGTATCTGCACTGATTCCTGTGCCGAATCCTTTCCAGCGCTAGGGGCAGACCTAGAGCCCTTTTAGATCCTGGTAGCAGGAGAGTTCACCTTGTCCTAGTCTGCGTGTTTTGTACAAACATGAGTCTTGCAAGCTCCTTCTCCTCCATAAAACTCTTCCTTGTGAAAAAGGGTATCCACGGCCTTCCTTTCCGTAGTTTCCCTTTCATTTCAGGAAGCTGTCCTACCTCACAAATGCATGAATTTTGCCAAGGCAGCAGTTAGGACTAAGCATGGTCAGACTAACGAGGTGCTTATGTCCTCCAAGTGCATCTGAGTGGAGAAAGCAGGGAGAAAGGCAGACTACTCTGTTCCTACTGTTTAGCAAGCAGTATATGACAAAAAAGAAAGACATAATTCTTGATCAGGAGTCAAAGAAGAATTAAACATGATGTATTTAAACAGGTGTTTCATAAATGTAACAGCGTGCTTTTTAATAATGGAACTCAGGATAGCATTATCCCTCCTACCAGTATGAAGCCCTCTAAGTAAGGCTCAGTTTCCCAGTGTTAGAGCTCCTTGTTTTCAGTACGAGTGGCTTCTTAGTCTCAGAAACAAAATCAGCACTGTGGTTTTCAAAATACTGCTTGGAAAGAGATGTGAACAGGAAGAGTGCACAGAGGGTGAGGTACATGCATGCAAATGTACAACCACAGCATACCCAGCTCAGTAGGCTTATGGATGCTCAATTAACAGCAAAATTGTATTTAAATAAAAATGCTGCAGCCACTCTGTTAGAGAACAGATAGAATTTTCTTCTGTGGTGGAACTGCAGACAGTTTCCCTTTAAATCAATGTAAATTTTATTAATTTTAATAGTTTTCCTGCCTTTTACTTCCAAAAAGTCTGACTGTAGTCTCATTGCCAATGGAATATCTGAGGGCGAGTGATGCAGCTTTTCAGTTTTACTTTGATATTTGCAAAGGGGGGTTCACTGGAATAAATGACAGTTGGAAATACACTGGGGTTCTCATGGGCTAAATCCATCTTAATTCAAAAAGAAGATTTCCTGTATGCTGTGCTTGACAAACTTATTACACTAAATCAGTACTTTGATCCCACCCAAATTCCAATACCACTGTGCACACTTTGTCTGTCTTACTTTATGAATCACCCAATAAAACACACCCAGTTCAAGATATTATTGGCAATGCTACAGTGTATGTACATTAAATCTCATTTTAAACAGAAACCTTGGAACCTGGAATGTTGCCAGTGCTTGAATCCAAGAAGAATTTGAAATGCATAATGTAAGGCTTCTTAATATATACGACACCCTTTAACTGTTCCCACAGTTAAAAAAATATTACAGCTTACACTTGTACCTCAACCAGGCACCCAGGGGTTCAAGCCCTATATGATGGTAAAAGGAAAGGAAAGAATCATTTTTATATCAAGTGAGCAAAGCTGATTTGGAAATTATTGAGATAATCAGCCTACCCAGGAGCTGCTTTAGAACTGTAATTGCTCTTTCACATCTTAGCTAATTTAATTAAACAGAGAAACTATTTTTGGACCAGACATCTCTGTAAAATTTTGGTACCTTCTATTACAAACCATCTGGCCCTGTACATCGTCAGATTTCTTAACTCACACTTTATCACCATCTTCCTCAGAAATTATACATGGATTTTTGTGTTAATTTGTATCCCCTCTAGTTTTGTGTACATTTCAGATAAAACACTTAATTCTTTGGATTCCCTCCCAGTTCAATAGCTGAAAAGTTCTGTGTAGAAACCAGCACATGTCAAGAACCATCATTCAGTTCTTCTCTTTATTTTGGGTAGCTTTTTGGTGGTTGTTTCCTCTGTTATATAATCCTTTCCTCATAGCCTGTAATCCTTTTCTAACACTGTAAATAAGATAAGCATTGAGTCTTTTTGAATATTGTCAGCCTCCACTTTGGGAGGAACAACAATTTCAGTTTCAAGTATTTGTTCAGTGAATGGACCTCTGCTATATTTTGCATATGTTTGACTAGTCTCCAAATGTTGTGCCACTGTCTGTCCATATGTCTGTCTGGGCTCAGCGCTACATGAAGTGTAATTACACAGTTGCTGATTGAGTTGGAGCACAAGCAGAATGAGTTCACATCTGCCCTCAAAGACTGTACAAACACACACATCCGAAGGCTGCCTCCTCCAGAGGTCTAAAATACACGTGTGTAACTGACCCTGAAATTCAGTGTGCTTCCTGCAAGAGCCAGGGTTATCTAAACAAAGGGTTCTTAGGAAGTAACCTCTTGACTTCTCCACCCCTCACATTTTTAAGGATTGACAGGTCCTAGCAATTGCACAGACCAGGATAACAAGCCGTGTCCTAAAACAATCATTCTCCTGACATGCTTCCCACTGGCACCTACCACCCTTCAGATCAGCAAAAAAAGAGCTTGGCTGCCTGCATAGGCACGTACCCAGTTCTCCCTGACTAAATGGATTACACCATCCTTGGCTGAATAGGGTGCCAAGACGACTTCCAGCCAGCTCGTATTCAGCTGTGCTACTCCTGAGCCCGACCTAAGTCCAGTTAAAATCTAACAAAGGTCTGCAGGCAAGGTGCCGGACTCCACTTCTGCCAGGATTTAGGTTTAGTTTCTATTTTATTTTGGAAAAATGCAATGTGAGTATAAGAAAATAAGCAAGAAGGTTCAAAAACTGTCAATGAGAACAGAATTAAATGTGCTATACACAGCAGCTTGCTGAGAGGAGTTTGGGATGGAGGAGAGTGGGGAGAGCTGCTGCTGAAGTAAGAAGAGAAAGGATCTTAGGAAGGGACCAGTTGGAGCGATGTGAAACTCATGGAAAAGGAGGTTTGGGAGCAGTGATAATTCAGTCCCATTTGTCCCTTTGAGGTACGTTCTGGGATCTTGGTAACTCATCTCTGATTCAGAAGAATGTGAGCCATCAGCTTATATGTGCCAATATCTAAGCAGATCTAAAGAGACACAAATTTAAACTCAGTAGACCAGGAAGCAGAGGAGTGAATAAATGCAAATATATTAATCTGAATATCAGGTTAGGTATTTCCAGGCAGGGACTATTTGGGTGGGGAAGGGAGACGGCGTGGGCTGAGGAAAGGCTGGAGAGCCTGGCTGGCTCAAGGGCCAACCTAACAGGGTGGGTCTGGCCTGGCCTACAACTGACAGCTGGCACATTAGGAACATGCATTAGATGGCTGCTGTCATATATGTAATGGCATCAGATAGCGAAAAATAGCACAGTCGACTTTCTTTTTGTGTATTTTATTTTATGCACTAATTGCCATCTCAGGCCTCAAGCAGTATCAAGCACATCACTTTGCTTCTTTTGTTCTCTGTTTCTTTACCTGTAAGATGAGAATAATTTATTTCCTTTCAGAATGCTTTGGAGATCTAGGATGAAGGGTTGGGGGGTAAATGTATCTACTACAATAGTACCTCAGCTGCACATATAGGTGGTTGCTGGAATTTCTTGAAATAGCCAAAATTCACTTTCTTTTTTCTTATCAAAGCAAACAAAACCAAAATAACAAAACAAACACAAACAAACAAATGCCCCCTTCCACCCTCCCAAAAAAATCAACAAACTCCCAGGCAATTCAGTGAGAAGATTCAGTTTCTGGTTGCCCAGTCTTGTTCCTTTCCCATATGACAGTGAGATAGACACCTCTGAGAACCAGGAAATTTGGAGTTATGGTACAGCAGTACAACCTGAACTCTGCCTTGTTTGATCAGTGATTCAGTCTTCCTGTAACATACATATGCATGACATCGTGACTCCTGAAGCAGAACAGCTCAGAGCTGCAGCACTTTAAGTGCTCTTAAAGGAAAACCTGTGTCCAGGTGAGTGCTACTAAATGAGGAGTCTTGTACATATGCTGCTCTCAAACACCGAGACCCATCTCCTTGAAACAGCCTCTGGTACAATAATTCTTTGTGCTCTTTCACAGTCAACTTCAGCACCTATAGGGTCAGACACAGACAGAGACTTTCACTTGACTGCTACTGAGACGACAGGCCACTCTAACTTTTGGTCTATGGCCAAAGGAGTTGTGGATATCACCACTGGTCATGGTCTTAATTGAAAAACGAAGTCAGGACTTGTCTCCTGACTTGCATGACTCTCTTCATTTTGCCCACACAGCTGCCATCTCCATGCCATCCGTGCAAGAGATTTGCTTGCAAATTAATGCCAAGAGCCACTGCAAGCTCCAGGTGCAGCCTTAATGCTGCACTGGGATGTACCTCAGGTGGGTATTCCCCAGCTTTAAGAGGTTGGAGCGTCACTTGAACTTGCCACGGAATTTGCTGCTGACCTGGAATGACACGAGGAACCCACAAGGCAAACTTCATATTAACCAGGCTCTTTGTCAGCGAATTTAGGTGTTAATTTATTCATGGTTGGCATATTGTGTGTTTAAAATCATTCTGCAAGGCCTTCACTGGGAGCAGTGGTAGCTGGACTTTGATGCTAAGGTTCACCAGTAGTCATCAGCTCAACCTCTTACTCAGGAAAAAGGAAGAATTAAATAAAACTGAGTGATGCACAGTCAAAAACTTTTGCAACCACAAGGAACAGAGACATAAAACAAAACCCAACCCCTCTCCAGTATTTTTACTGGAGAGGGAAAAAAGAACAGGAATAGGGAAGGGAAGAAGAGAAGGAAAAGGTAAAGGGAAAGGAGAAGAAAGGAAACATTTTATGAGGAACACCTCTTTTTAGCAGAAATGCTTTACTATATTTTTGAATGCAAATTGACTGCAAATCCCAGACTTCAGCCACTGGGTTTTGGTATGTATCCATACATATTATAGGTATGTGTGTGCTTATGTGTGTATATGTATCTTAATCTGCATATTAGTTATGGGCCAAATTTGGTTAAACACTCTGTAAAGAACAAAAAGATGGTCCAGAAAGTGAAGAGTGAATAGTTGAACCATCAAGGACAACATATGCAGGCAGACAGAATCCTGGGGGTGGCCAAGAAGACGATGAGTCAGTATTACTCAAGACGATAAGCAGTTGCCTTGGTGCACCAGCAGTCTAACCCTGATCCATTTTTTGATAGGCTTTACAGGAAAAGAGAATTCCCAGGAGGAATCTGAAGGAGGATAGAGAGATGGCTATGCAGATATTTATGGGAAGCTCTTCCCACACTCCAAAGTAGCCTGGGAGAAATGCAAAGCTGGTTAATATATGGACATTGAAAGCTGACACTATCTGATCAGACCTGCTTCTTCAAGCAAATGAGGAAAAATAGATAATAATATCTTAGATAATAAGTAAAATAACATGGGTGAGTTCTGTGTGCAGCAGTGGTTTTGAGCCTGAGGTCCTTATACCTGGAACAGTTTCGATTGAAAGATGTCACCAATCAAACTACAGAGTAACTTGTTGCAAGTATGTCTAGGTGAACGTTGGGTACCTTGTCTCTAACATGCAAGTTTGAAAGGATTTATGTAGTACTTTATGTAAATACTACACTTTTACTTTATGGAAATGTCTTGTTGATTGCTTGTTGATTGCTACAGACTTTATTGAGATCCATCATGTAGATAACAATGCAGGTGTCTTTTATCACGTGCAAAGGATCTTGTCAAGGAGTCTTCCATTTGTATCCTTCCATCCCTCCTTGAAGTAGTGGTGTAGTGTTTGTAGTTTTTCCCTTGAGATAGAGTGTGAGAATGTGAGTTTATCTGTTCTTCAGTTTTTTACTTCCCAGTGCCTGTAAGGGTACTTAAACTGACTGTGACAACTCCAGCACAAAATCTGCTAGAACATTTTGGCAGGTGTTACATTACTTGCTCCTTAACACGTCTCGTCTAATAAAACAAGTCTGTCATGAAAATTTTCTTCCATAATTAGGTGTGCTGGTCTGGAACAGCCGTTCATCTGCAAGAGTCAGCATCTGTCTTGCACTCACAAGGGTTCTGTCTGCCTCGGCTGTGACCAGTGGCAAGGAATCTTACCATCAACTTGAACTTTGGATCAGGCCCTCAAGGAGTACCTCTGGATTTACTGAGGCCAACAAGTTTAGAAATACCAGGGTACTTATTCATTAAATGGGATTTTGCACTGCGTGTTGGCATGAAGCCTTTTCTGTTTCAAATAAATTATTTTCCCCCTACCATGCATGTGTCACTGTATGAGCCAAAGGTTTTGCCAGAGTTTCTTTCTACTCACAGAGGAAGAGACCTTTCCTGATGCCTCCTAGTGATGGTGCTGGAACCAACTGTGCCTGAGGAGCAAAGTCTGATGTTCCACAGGTAACACATAGCAGAAAAAAAACTGCAATTCCTGAACAATTATAACCTGTAACACACTGATCCTTGTTATCTGTGCTATTTAAATACCACACAGTCCTGCCTACACAGAAAGAACCAACCACCACTGAAGATCACAAGCACACAGGAAGATCCAAAACGAATTTATATGAACTTATGTTCAGTATGACTGCTTGCAATTGTCATTGCTTTATTAAATAAATTATACTTCCTCTTATTAAACAAACACACACATAGAAATAAAAAAAAAAATCCTAAATAATTGAGACAATTATATATGGGGCAATAATTAATTGATGATAATTAGCACTATTAATACACTTTTAAGAGCAGTAATTCTGGTCATTATTGTCAGATGTATCTCATTAAGTTCTCCTTATGATGATAATCATAATAATGCTTAAGGAAGCTTTGATGCTCTCAGATGACAGTAATCTATGGCTTGTGAGCATTAGTGCCTTTTCCTAAAAGGTTGGAAAAAGGAGTCAAACCCCTCGATCCATTCAGGAAAACGAAGTATACCACATTTCAGTTGTGAGAGAGTCTTAGATTCACTTCTACTGAATTCAGTGGGAGCAAAACTGTGTTGAACGATGCAGAGGAGATGAGAGAAACTTCCTGGAATAACTTGCAGTAATAAAGATAATAAAATGGCATCTTCAAGTACACCTAATTTTTCTGTTTTGGGTCTACTGCTATCACATCCAGCATTGCCAGAGATTTGTGATGTCAGATATTTCCCCTGAATATCTTCTTAAATTACACTGGCAGAGAATAGCATGGTTCATATAACTTAGTCATGGTGAATTTACCTGATTTACTCAGATACTGAGGTTATATATTTGAACAAAAGAAAATGTTAGATAATCAGTATCCAGTAGGCCCCAGTGGCTCATCTAAAGATTGAACAGGTGTGAAATAGGACAGAGTTTGTTCTACAGGATTGTAAGGAAAGGGATGTATGTATTTTAAAAGAAGATTGCACATTTTCATTCACCATGGCAAAGAGAATGAATGACTATGGAGATCTAATCCTTGTACAATTTACCAAATAAAACCAAAAATTGTTAAAAAGCAGCTTACAAGACATACTATCAAACACTCAGTTAAAAACAGTGCTAATGAAATTGCATCCTTTTTTTGCAAGCTAAAAATAATTTATTTTGCTTTTCTGTGTATTCGCAACTTCATCAATTATTATGGAGATTTAAAACAAGACTGTGGAAGACTTAGGTAATACTCCCAGGGAGCACTAGTATCAGTAATGGTCCTTTCCTCTATCAAGTGCCCTGGTTATCAACTGAATAGAGCAATTGTTTCATCCAACACTCTTAATCTTCCAATCTACAGTGGCAAAATTCTATCAAAATGGTTGAAATGAAAACCATCAGCAGTGACTAAAAGGTACAGCCAAAAAAGGTGCCAAAAAAAGCAGAAACCAATGTGCACCTAGTCATCCCAAGACAATGTGTCTACATACAACTAAATCGCCTGTTTTTAAAGCAGAAGTTGGAAGGCACAGTGGTGCAATGGGGGAATATCCTGTGTGTTTAAGCCATGGGATCCCAGCTGCAGAAACTTGGTTGTTCACATGAGGAGAATGCTCATGGGCTGCATGGTGGTGGTGGCACGGCCACCTGTCACAGAATCGTTAGGGTTGGAAGGGACCTCTGTAGATCATCTGGTCCAACCCCCCCTGCCAAGGGAGGGTCACCTAGAGGAGGTGACACAGGAACGCACCCAGGTGGGTTTTCAATGTCTACAGAGACGGAGAGTCCAACTCACTGGGCAGCCTGTTCCAGTGCTCTGCCACCCTCAGTGTGAAGAAGTTCTTCCTCAGGGAGAGGTGAAACTTCTTGTGGTTTAGTTTATGGCCATTGCTCCTCATCCTGTCACTCACCACCACCGAAACGAGTCTGGAATCTTTCTCTTGCCACCTGCCTTTGAGATACCTATATGCATTAATGAGATCCCCTCTCAGTCTTTTCTTTGGACTAAACACACCCAGCTCCCACAGCCTCTCTTAAGAGAGGCTCTCCAGACTAACATAATCTTTGTGGCCCCGCACTGGACCCTCTCCAATAGCTCCTTGTCTTTCTTGTATTGAGGAGCCCAGAACTGGACACAGCACTGCAGATGTGGCCTCACCAGTGCCGGGTAGAGGAGGATCACCTCTCTGGACCTGCTGGCCACACTCTGCTCTCTACTAGGTCAGGGTACCCTTCTCCCCAGGTAACCCCACGAGGCCGGCGGCAAGGATTTCTGTGGCCCCGCTGCCGTCTGGAAGCGACCCCACGCTGACCACGGCGAGGAGCACCTTCGGGGCTCTTCCTCCAGGTGACCCCACACCGCCCAAACTTCAGAGCAGGGGAAGCTCCGTGGCCTCGCCTCAGCCCATCGGCGGGCGGCAGGAGGAGCCCGAGCCCCGATATGACGGAGGACCGTGGAGGACAGGTGAGCGGGCCGGGACGTACGGCCGAGCCCGAGCTCTCTCCAGCCCCCGGGCCAGCCCGGGCGGCTCCGGGCGTGAGTCAGAGCGCGGGGCGGGGAAGCGCGGCCGCCTGAGCTAGCGAGCAGCGAGAGAGCGAGAGCAGCTCCGCCGGGCGGAGGCGGGGGCAGCGTGTCCGGCCCAGACCCCTCCTCCCGCCTTCCTCCGCCTGCTCCCTCCTCCCTCCCTCCCTGCGCGGCTCTCCCGGGGACGCGAAGAGGCGCCGCCGGGCCCGGGGCCTGGACCGCACGGGTGCCCGCCCTCTCCCACTGCTGCTCCCACCACCCGGCCGCGGGCTGGATGTAGCCGGGCGCCCCGCGGGGGCTGCAGCAGCAAGATGGCGGGTAGGCATCGCCCCCCTCCCCCTTCCCGCACACGCCGCCTCCCCGGCGAGGCGCCAGCCCTCCCTCCTCTATCCCCCCTCCTTCTCCTCTCCCCCGCCCCGGCTTCGGGAGCGCTGCCCGCCGCTGTCCGGGCTCGGAGCGCGGGGGGCTGCGGGGCGGGTCGCGTCGGGGGGGCGCAGCCCGCGGGCGGGGCAGGGTCTCGCGTGGCACCGGGGGTCGGCGGGCGCGTTGGCCCATGGTG
>VXAD01006258.1:903813-938520 GCA_013399195.1 Dicrurus megarhynchus
CGTTAGCGGCCGCCCCGGCGGGAGCGAGGGAGGGAGGGAAGGAGGGATGGAGGCAGGGGAGGCTCTGCCTGCGGGGCGGCGTCCTCTCACGGCCCGGGCACGGCAGGGTGCCGCCGGGGAGGAGCAGGAGGAGGTTAAGGCTGCTGCATCTGCAGCAGCATGTGGGTTGCTCGTTCCTTTTATAGCTCTATATTTTGTATATCTTTTTTGTGTCCCCTATCCCTGTCCCCTTCCCCCCCACCCCCACTCAGGCTCCCTCTTCCTTGTGAAGGGTCTGGAGCACATGTCCTGTGAGGAGCGGCTGTGGGAGCTGGGGGTGCTTAGCCTGGAGAAAACGAGGCTCAGGGGCGGATCTTACTGCTCTTTGCAGCTACCTGAAAGGAGGTTGTGGCCGGGTGGGGGTCGGTCTTTTCTCCCAGGCAACCAGCGACAGGAGAGAGGACATGGCCTCAGGCTGCGTCAGGGGAGGTTCAGGCTGAACACCAGGAGAGATTTCTTCTCAGAAAGGCTGATTAGATATTGGAATGGACTGCCCAAGAGGTGGTGGAGTCACTGTCCCCGGAGGTGTTTAAGGAAAGACTGGACGTGGCACTCAGTGGCATAGTCCAGTTGACAAGGTGATGTTCCGTCACAGGTTGGACTCGATAATCTCAGAGGTCTTTTCCAACCTAATTGGTTCTGTGAGTCCTGACCCCGCTGAAAAGATCCGTGGAAAAGAGTTAATGTCAGGGTGCAAAGTAGCAGAATTGTGGCTGGAGTGGTGCAAAAATTACTAGTTCAGGGTTGAGAAGCCTTAGCATGGCAGACTAAGGTGTTACTCAGGTGAGAAGGCATCTGTTGATCGTGTCAGTGCTGAGGGAGCTTCTTGGAAGCAAAGGTGGATGAATTTTGGGTGAAAAGTGAAAATGGAGGGGGAGGCAGGCGCCTGCCTGGCAGCCTGCCGTGGGTGTGCAGACCCCCTGGTTTCTGCCTGAAGGTATTTTGTCTGCTGTGCAGTCTGCACGGCATCCCCTCACCAGGGCTGGAGTGCAGGAGAAAAACCTTCCGTCTTGTGGCTTACATTTTTAGAGGAGAGCTATGTAAACTTTGCAGGATTTAACTGATACATCTTCTTTTTCACTTTTGTCAGCTGACGTTTAGAAGGCTCCTTATTTTGCTTTGCCTTGCACAAAGAGGGAGCCTTTCCCTAAGGCTTTTTTTTTTTTTTTAATTCAGCATGATAAGTTGCTGTTTGAAAACTCTCTGTGATTACAGGTGACTTTTTCAGAAGGGACACACTTAACAGAAAACTAAAGTGCATTCTTACGTTTCCACTTTAATTATGGTTTTAGTTGACTGTAAGACAGGAATTGAAATTATCTGTAGTCATTGGAGAGGTGACTGAAGGTGTGGGTTCCTGGTGCTGATCTTAATGTTATGGTCTTCAAAAATGAAAGGATATATATTCATGGAGATATGACTCAGTCCAGATGAGAGCATCCTGAAGGCAGAAGCCATAGAAATATAAAAATTTAAAACCTGATTAAAAATTACTGAGGTTTTGATGGAAGTAGGTAAAAGCAAATGTCTCAATACTTATGCATGGTATTTTAAGAGAAAAAAACAGGACTCTGTGTGAATCAATGAGTGTTGTCTGGATGTAGTTCAGTCACACAGTGGCTTTTATGGTTCTGAATTTTACATGATTTTGTTCTTGGGTGGTGTCTGTGAGCCAAAGAAAAATAGTATAGATCAAGGAGACTGTACATATGTGCTCAAGAGTACTGTTTGTTGTGCAGTATTATTTGAAATAGCTGTGTTTTGTACCCATATACAATATGTTTTAGACAGCTATGAAAATGTTTCCAATTGATTGGCTGCACATATGAAACAGACAATTAAAAAAAAATAAGACGGAAAGTTGCAACTCCTGCCTGAACCCCACCCTACAGTATTCCTCTGTTGCAAATATTTCAAATGTTTGCAGCTCTTTCAAGTAGCAGAGTTAACTGGTTTAGAGGTGTATTACTGAAGTAGTAGAATGCAATAGTGATAAAACTGGAAGTGCTGGCAGCTTTTATGCCTGTGTGATTCTGCCAGCTGCATTCTTGCTATTAAGTGTGCTAAGCTATATTTAAGGACAAGCAAGTGAGAAATACTTGCAGGCATACCTGTAGTCCTGGTGGTTATAATTTAGGAGGAGGAATTAGATAAATGTAAAATAGTATGATTGATTGGCTATTTTGAAAAGTGAACTATGCTTTCAGTAAATTTTTGGGCTTTTAATTGATCTGATATCAAGCAATAGCAAAACCGTGAGGTGTGCTGGAGAAATCAGCAGTGTTTAAGACTGGATGCATGTGTCAAGGTCTGGATTGGACATCTGAAGCTGAGTTTCTGATTATGCATATGGCTCAGGACATTTCACCAGATTAGGTGTTGCTTTGTAGCTCATCAGTGAGCCTAGGTTTGAGCCTAAATAATGAAATTTTTTTTGTTGTTGTATTGTTTGTTTTAGTTTGGTTTTTTTCCTTTTGGTGATGAGAATCTACAGTGTGATTCAGTGTTTCCTCCTAATGAAGGAATTATTACGGTGACTTAAGAGATACCTTTTATTGGTCATGTTCTAAAGCAGTAGGAGAAAGTCCTGGAGTTGAGCAAACAACCATGCATGCTTGCTGCTGAAAGTAATGAACCAAGCATCTGTGCATCTTTAAGATATGCAGAGTGAAGAACAGCTGCTTTATGATCTTTGTCTTTTAAGGTTTCTGGAATCGAGTGTTCTCCTGGAAAGTCGGAGTTTAATCAACAACTTGTACAACTGTACAATTTGTTCTTCTCCTCATTCATTATGCCAACTTGTTGGATGCTAATTAACCTGAAATACAGAACAGTAAAATACTCTATCTTTGGAGTATTGTTTTAACAGCTGCTTGTAAAACAAAGTTTACCTTTTCTCTGAAGGGAACTTGATAAATATTTAGGTTAATGAAACATTCCTAGATTTTAACAGAGAGCAGTAAATCGATGCTGTTGGAGTAGTGGAGACCTTGAGAATATGTGCTGTGGAAGGCATCTATTTAAAAAAAACCAACCCTTCCTTTTGTTGATTTCTTTAAGAGGTCAGAGATTAAAGAAGAGCTTTTATAAGAAAGGCTTTCAGAGAGTGGTTGATAAACCAGCTGGATTGACTTTTAAATAATGAATTTCAGCTTTAGTTTGCATTTCTATTTTGAAAGCTTCATATTATTTTTCTGCTCTTGGTTGCTTGGTAACCACTGGAAAGCTGAATTTTTTTTTTTTTCTTGAGGTGAATGCATACTTTACACCTGGTACATTAAACAGATGATTGCTTTAAGTAGTTACATAGCTTGCAAATGGCATTTCAGTACTTTGATTTTAGCTGATGTTTCACTTCTGTAGATACAGCTCCTGATATCAAAGACTGTGATAATAATTGAAGAAATTCTGGTTCTTCCATCTTTAGCCAGTGGCTTTTCCTTGTTAGCTAGCTTGAAGTAAAAGGAAAAATAACCCAAAAACAAGACAGTGAGTGTACCCTGGCTGAACGTACAGAAGGCTGTAAAAGAAAAATTAATTCCTAGATGTGAGTTCTTATCATGAAAGACAACTTCATTGACTCTAACCCTCCAAATAAGGATTGGATTGTTGGCTTTCTTGGTCTTCTCTCTGAAATCTTGCACAGTATATGAAAAGAAGTCAGGGAAAATCTGGCTTTTGTTCAAATCTTTGTTTTGTGCGTACAAAATCAAAATAGAATAATACAACTGTTTAAGCTAAGTATAGAACAGAAAAGAACATAAGCAGCAAAAATGATTGAAAAGCAAATGTGGGCTTTTAGAAATACATCTTGCTGATCAATAAAGTGATCTTTGTGACTCTTCTAGACAGTTTGTGTTTCCCCTTCCCCTGGCTGTTTCTGAAGGTTGAACTGATCAGTACAGATAGATGAAATGAAACGTACCGTGATGCTGACATCTTTCAGTCTGACCATTGATGTGTACAGGATGTGTGCTCTAAAAAATAGAGCCATCTGCAATTATAATTCAGGTTTGGAAAGAGGATAGCTTTATTCAACTCATTATTTTACTTGTGATTTAAATCAGGAGAGAAAAGAAATTTTGATCTGATAACTGGTTTTAATATTGTTTTACACTTGTGTTTGGAAAAAGTCTTTGTTAGTGATAGCTGACAGCTTCATTTGCATGCAACCTCGGGACTTCTGGTAGTTGCAAGTATATGTTCAGGCTTTGGTAGTTATCTGAGTTTACTCAGATTTTGAAACTTTACCTTTTGCCATGCTGGCAATGGTGAATTTACTTTTTCTGCTCACTTAGTTTCCAGATGTTTTAACTAAAAATGCAGAAAATGGAATTTTAATATCTACGCATTGTTTACACAGTTCTAGTTTAGAACTGTTAAATGAGTTTTTACAGAGATATATATATATATAGACACACCTATGTGTAAATTTGTTTCTTTAACACAAGTGTTTAATGGTATGATAGATTTAAAATTCAACAATAAGGTAGTTTTTACAATTAGCAAATCTAATCTTACTGTTTGGATTTTACTGGTTGATGAAACAGTTCTAAAAACTAAAACCAGGGTAGTGATGATCCAGCATAGCTCTGTTTTTATTACTGAGTTATTTTCCATTGATTAAAAAGGGAGGACAGGTCTTCCTAGCCTCTGCTCCCAGCAGGCTTCTCAGTGAGTGAACCAGTTATTTAGCTGAGCTGAAGAAAATTCTCTTTGTGCATCTGCAGATGTCAAAAGCTGTTTTATCATTGATGCTATGTTCTTTTTCCAGGTGATGAGCAAATCATCTGGCATTAGCAGTGAGCTTGTGGTGGTTGAATGCTTTTAATAAATTATTCTCTTAGACTTTGAGTAAGGCACAAGACTCTTTCCAAATGGAAGCTAATTTAAATTTAATTTTTTAAACATTTTAATGATAGTTTAAGTCAAAAAGTGTTGTTCTTTTCCTTTGTTGTTGTTTTGTTTTTATAAAATCAGTCTGTATTGCCCTGTGGTGTCAAATCACAGTCACAGCTTGATGCTGTGTTGTAGTTTTTATTCTCTGGCAGTGAATTATGCTGGCTTAACATGCATTCAGTATGTTAAAATTCACCTTCCCTTTCCCACCGCTGTTCATAGTAATATCAGAAGCTTTTGCACTGTGGTTTCTTTGTTCCTTCACCACAGAATAAGAATTAGCAGATTTTGTTATGCTGTTAGTTGTTTTGCATAGGCTGCATGTCATGTCACTTCTTAAACTTAATTCCAGCTTTGAGTATAGCTAAATTTCCAACATGATGTTCAAATGCCCTGTTGCAGTACTGACCTTTTGGTCCCATCAGAGTCTTAGCTCTGGTGAAAGAGTGCTGAGGTAGTTTGAGTTACTGGATTGGCTTTTCAGTGTTGCAAAAAAGTGATAACAGAAATTGATGGTAGACCTTTTGTAGTGATGGGAATCAGTTCTGTGGTGTGACTGAGATTCTGCTCCCTTAGGAATCCAATAACCGTTCCTTAATGCTAATGAAGCATGCATGTTAAGTCTGTTGTTTTCCCTGGAGACTGGGGTTTAATTCTCCCAACACTTCAGTTCATTTCTTTGTCTTTTAATGTGGTGATTGACCCTCATAGCAGCTGGGAGACTCAGGTGTTTGGCTGTGTCCCCATGGAATTCTGGTGTTAGTGGTCTCAGGTGGGTAATGGTTAGTCTCTCTCCAGTAACCTCTTAGGATGCTAGAGAGAAGGAGATAACGTGAGGAAAGGATTGTGTTTGATTTGATGTAGGCTAATGAATCTTCCTCATGCAGCTGGATATGTTTTCTCCATTACACCTAGTAGAGGGTTGAAGAAGAGGTAATTTTCTAGGCTTTCAGCTTTCCAAGGCCACTAGCATCACTTCTTATGCAGGAATGTTCTTTTCACCAGCCACATTTTATTATTCCATCTATGGCACAGATCCTCAGTTAAGGTTGCCAGCTTTTTTTTCTTCTTCTTGTCTCATGATTTATCTTACAGGCTTTGGGTATTCTCCTCCTTCTCCCTTTCTCTCCCACTTGGAGCTAAAAAACAGAGGGAGTGAAAGAGTCATGAGGGAGCTGGAAATGTTCAAAATCCTTGGCTTAAGATAGTGAAACCTTGGTGCTTGCAGTTATTTCTGACCGCTGACCTATTGTGGAGGTGGCAGACTGCAGTGTGTTGAAGATAAAATGATTTTCTTTCCTGTATGTGCCTTTTGCTACTAAGACTTTCCCTCTGTGTGGGTAGGAAGTTTTCATTGCAAGAGTTGTAACATGAGCAGAACTGGATGAAAGGATAGCTTCTGCTTTGAGAGCTGGAGGAACAGTTCCCTCTTTGGAAGAGCGAGGCAGGGACAGCTGCCCCTAAAGGTTCCCAGAACATCAGGGCTCCTCTGTCTTCTTTAGAAGGTATAGTACAAGAAAAACTATCGTGGCTGTTTCTTGGTTTGAGGGGGAAGCTGCAGTTCTTCCTGGCAGTAGGGTGTTAAAATCCTTCTGTATAGGTTGAAAAAGTGTCAGAGTACGTTTGTGAAGGGTGTTTGTTTGCAGCAGCGGAACAACTGCATCGACAGTTGAGACCACTGGTTTGGTGGGTTTTTCTTACTGTTTTTAAGGTAAAGAAAGGAGAGGCAAATAGTGCCATAAATATGCATTATTCTCTCTACAATTTCTGGAAAAGCTAAATGGATTAATGTGTAAAACGGACATGGTATATGAGTGATATCGCAGACTCTTGAAGCATTTTTCTCTGATAAACAAATGTGCTCAGGGAATTTTTTTTGTGTTGTTGCCATAGTGCCTGAACGGTTCCCAAATATTTGAATGGAAGAGAGACTACCTTTTCCTTCCTCACTAGCCTACAGGAGGAACAGCTTGATTTATCTGTAGGGATACTTGCTTGTGCAAGCAATGCAAACATTAAATTGCATTGAAATGAACACCCATGAGTGTTCTTAATTTTTCTAAGAATGAATCTCCTGCGTTCTGTACTGCTCAACCTTCTCCCATAGACCAGTTTTATACTTTATACTGAGCACGGACAGGAAGAGTGGGGAGAGTTGCAGCAAGAATTTCTCTGTATGCTCGGGAAACACAGAGGTTTATCCCACCAAGAGTTTTGAAAGCTGTCAAGCAACGTCTCAAGAACATTGTCTGGGATTTAAGTGGAGAGAGGAAAAGTGCAGTTAGGAAGTTCCAAGGGATTTATGTTGCAAAGCCATGTTTCATAGATTATGGATGTACTAGTTGTAGAGCTTGCCTTCTCTGCAGTGTTTAGCCTAGGTAAGTGTATTTTAGTTGCTGTGATGATGCTGTGGAAGTCACTGCACAGTGAAACAACAGTTGGTGGCTGATGTATTGTAACTCACGGTGTCACATCAGTGGTGCAAAGCTTGCACAAGTCTTTGGAGCATTTTAGCTTCAGCTGCTTGTTTCATACCTCTCTCCCTTCTAGTTAGTCCAATGTTAAGGCACATATAGTTTGAACTTGGTGTTTTTGTGTGTACCAGATACCCAGTTGTGTGGCAGAATTTGAGCATGGCCTGAAGCTGAATGCATGTGTCCTATTGTGGTAGGACCAGGGAGAACATGTTGGTTGAAGATGGAAGTAGGATTTTCCTTGCAGTGCTATAAAATTCTCAGTCAGTCATGAGGTCAGTTAAAAATCCCATGAACAGCAGTGTTCTGCAGAGAGAAAAGGGATACCTTTCTTTGATGGAAATGACCTTGTAGAGGAGAAAAAAGAACCTTTGAAGAACTTACTGCTTGCACTAGCTGACTTTTGCTTCACTCCAACCTCATTCCACAATTCTTACGTGCATGCAGTTGTTTGAAAGAGGTAGAAGACAGGGACTTAAATAATAGGGAACTTGAGCGCCTTGGTGATGGGCGTGACATGCTCCCTACAGGAAGTAGGCAGACAGAATATAAACTGTTGATTGTTTTAACTGGTAGCTTGGATGTCCTTCTCTTTGTTTCAGTTTCCTGTGGACCAGTGTTTGTTGCCGGTCAAACTGTTAACCGGTACAAGGTACATTCAGCTGTTGTGCAAATAAATGACTAGTGAGGATTTTCAATGCTGCTTGTGTATGCCTGAAAGAAACAAACTTGTGTGTAGCTGCACCTATTCTCCTTGCTTAAAGAATTTTGTATTGCCCCTTGTTTCCTCTGATGCTTGATGAGAAATGCAACTCCTTTGGCAGCTTGATAACTATCTTTTTATGAAGGCCTGTGCTAAATGAAAATATTCTCATAGCCTGTTATGTTTAGGCTGCTGGGTCTTTGAAATTTGCTGTACCGTGCTTGCATCAGTTCTGTGTGTAAACAGCTGCTGATTTTTTGATTCCTGTGTCTTTTATCTGCTAAATGCTCCTCGGCCTTAGCCCCCAAACCTGTACCAAAGCTTTGTTTTAAAGGGTTTGCTGTGTCTGTGCTTTGAGCTGTTAGCAAGCTCTGCTATCAAATTGATACATAGGGGCTGATGTGGTGAGCCTTGCTTGTTGGCACAGCAGCTTTGCATCAGAGCTGCTTTGCATTTCCACCTTTCTTTTCTTCTTCCTTGCTCCTGCCTCTCTGCTCCTTCTGCCCCAGCCCCAAACCCAGTCCTGCCAAACTTGGAGTTCAGACAACAAAGTGTGTGCATACAGGTGTGATAACTTGACATTCGTAAGAGGCTCAAGTCCAATGGTGCTCCATGGTTTGAAGGGCTAATTTAGGGGAGAAACGCAGAATGAGAAGGGTGGTTCTTGTTTCTGCTAATATGGTAAGTGGGCTGGAATTTAAGATTATCACTTGCAGTGATAACTTTTGCTGAGTAGAATCACACACCTTGTGGCATCTCAGTTGCATTTTCAGTCTCGGACTTCAGCAGGAGCAAAACAGAGAGAATATTTTAAGTGTCTCATGGAAAAAAGAGCTCCTCTTTTCTGATGGTGGGTTCTGTGATGACCAGTGAGTGATGCCTGGATTGGGCAGGCAGGGTGGTAGAATTCAGCATGACAAGCACATTTTGTAATATTTGTGTGGTTGTCATTGCAATAGCTGTTGGTTAATGTTACTGAAGCAGTGCAGTAAACTTGTGGTAGCAAATGAATCTGAAATAGTGTCACTGATGCTTTGGTCTGTGTTGCCACCACAGAACCAGAGCTGGGACATCGTGCAATAAGAAGGGGTTAAGAGTAGTGAGTTCAGCTGTGAACAAATGCAGATGTTTAAGCATTGGTGCTCATTCTGAGGTGAATTTCTCTTTGCAGAACATGGAGATGCAAAGTGATGTTTCTTACAGAAAGTTATATAGAAATGAATGTGTTTACAGTATTGAAGGACTGAGAATATTACTTGTGTTCTGCAGAAGTCTGAATGGAAGGTGGATTTCTTCATTTGTAGCATGGAGGGCAGTAATTTAGAACAAAACCTGCTGCTCTTATTTTGTGATCATGATATCAAATGTCTGGGTTCATAAGATTACAATTTTTGCTTTGCAGTTTAGCAGAAAACTTACTTGCCTGAACAGCAGAACAGCACCCAGTCCTTTCTGCATATAAGTGCAGTATTATCCTGAATATCCATATGATAATGATTGAAGTAGAGTGTAATAAATAGCTTATGCTAAAATTGAATAAAAGTTAGTCCATTTTAGTAGATATATCCGTAGCAACTGCCATATGGATTTTGTAGATCTTGAGAATTCTTTGGGGTTGCAGAAGATAAAATGAGAGAACTGTTAATAGCTGGAAATCTTGAATCCTTAAAGCTGTTTGTTCAGCTTTCAGAATTGAAAATTGCTTATTTTTTTAGAATACACATCTTGGTACCGAGTTTCTATGTCAAAACAAAGAAGAATATGTTTCTGCCGTGGAGCTCATAGCAAATTTAGAAGAACAAAAAGAATACGTAGAGACCTTGCTACTGAACAGTCTATGACAGAATTGTTCCTGCGTTATTAAATAAGAAAAAATAGTAGTTGTTTTTTCAAACATGATTTTGTGCACCTCTCTGTAAAAGATTCAGTATGAGAGATCTTTGGGAAAGGTACTATGAGGATGAGATACATAGTAGACAAGCTAACTCCCTTGAAAATTGGCCTAGAGGTTGTGGTTTTATAGCGGACTGAGTTTTAAATGGACCTCTCTTTTGTTGTTGTATGCTCAGCCAAGCTTGGCCGTGGTTGACTTAAGCACTTCTAAACATAGTCTGCCTCAGCAAGATTGCTGTGTAGTTCATGTTAGTTAATAACTGTGTCAAGTTATTGTTGTATTTTTGGCATAAAACAGAGGAGAGCTTAAGGGAGACAGGAGAGCTTAAAGCAGGGAATGTTAATATATATTTTCAACCAGTACAGTACGGACCAGATGCAAGATAGAGAGACAAACCTGAATAACCTCTACAAAAAAAACCAGTCAAATCTTTTGACAGGAAAATGAAGGTACACAGAGGAGAAGTTACTTGGCTTTTCTAATACAACAGGTCAATGATAGTCAGACGTGGAAGCAAAAGGCAAGTGGCTGTCTTGTTATGTGATGCTTCCTTGTGTTTGGCAGTCATTGTGTAGAGTTTTGAAGAGAGATTTGCAAACATAGTCTGGATAAATTAATGGATTTATTGATTTTGCTCTGCTTTGGTACTTGAGTGGACAGAGATAGAGGCACTGTGGTTGCTTTTGACATCGTTGTGCAATTGCTGTTTCTCACCCTGACACCACTAGTGACTTTAAACTCCTGGGATAGGGTGTTCTTGTAGAAACTCCTGTTTTCTTACCTCTACTTTTGCATGTTGGTACGAACATGTAAGACCAGATTAGAAGGTAGTTAAGGCTCTGCACTTGCATTTTCAGTGGTGTCTTGTAGCTTATATGCTTTCTGTAGATTTGGTCTGTACTTGTACCAGTTTGAAAAAGTGGAGAAAAATAAGAAAATTGACATAGTTTTTCTGCAGTAGGAAAGTAATATGTGGTCTGGTTGTCTGGTCTACATTCTGAAGCAGGAAGAAATCTGTATGTTCTGCATTTGAATTAACCAAAATTTGTACTGGTTTTGACTGGCATAGAGTTAAATTTCTTCATAATACCTTGTATGGCACAATATTTTGGATTTGTGCTGAAACTAGTGTTGATGAATCACTGATGTGTTAGTTTTTGTTGAAGACAGGGCTTACACAGTGTCAGGGCCTTTTCTAAAAATTCCTTATGGTGCCCTCCCAATGAACAGGTTGGAGATGTGCAAAGTATCCTCATAAAAGCTACTGTGAAGAATTTTAACTCTTCCCAGCCAAAACCAGTACCCTTGTGTTGTTTAAGGGTGTGTTTTGCATTTGTAAAGTTTGCACAAGGTCCTGTGGTAGTTGGTCAAGTACTCAAAGTTGGGTGGAAAGCAGGGTAGGGCTGAAGAGGCAATATGCAGCTAACAACCTTTTTGATAATTGTTTTGGTACAATGTGGAGGGAATAGCAAAGTGAGTTGGTTTATTGAATAATGCAAAGTATGTCCTTTATGCATTTTAGATGAGGAGTGGTTAGGTGTTGGTGATTCATATTTGTGGCAAGTTGAAGACAAACATCCACTTGAGGGGCTTTGCTAAAATGGAAGTTAGAATGGACTGTCTCTTTTGGCTTGGATTGATGTCATGAAAGTGAAAATGAGTATGTAAGGTAACTGTAACAGTACTTTACTGGAACTATAAACTGATCATGTACTGATTGATTTATTTTTACCACCTTTTTATTCCCTGTATTACAGTTCTGTTAATCTAGATGCTGCCATTTGAATGATCTCTTCTGTGACTATGAGCTGAGATGCTGGAATTATTTAAATAATAAATGTTATTTGGTAGCAGAGGCACATCAAGCTCAATGTAGTGCTAAGCCTAATTTTACAATTCATAAGCTCAGCAGAGCCAAATCCACACAACTCACTTTCTGTTTGAACGAGTAGGAGACATCAAACAGACAAATTGTAAGCAGATGGTCATATTTTTATCAATGGTATTTACATCTGATATAGAGTGGATTTAGCAGTTGAGTTGACTTAACTGGTTTCACGAGGCAAAAATTATAGAAAAATTAATGTAGAGGGTACAAGGAGGAATGTAGAACAAAGCTGAGGTTGAGAAAAGAGAAATGAAGTGAGTAAAATTGCTGGTGCAGGTAATGGTCAGCATTTTATTTTTTTGTATTCATGAGTTTGATAGCTAAATGAAAATAACTATACTGCTGACAATAATTATGTTGGTATTTTGACATAGTTTCTTCAGTTTATGTTTTTAAATTTACAATTGTGATCAACAGACACTGGAATAGAAAAATAGGACCCTGTCATAGAATAAATTTCACTGTCTAGTTTGGAGAGAAGGAGGCTGAGGGGTGACTTCATCACTCTGTAGCTTCCTGAGAATGGAAAGTGGAGAGGGAAGTGATTTAACTTTTGGTCAGCCCTAAAGTGGTTGGGCAGCTGGACTAGATGATAGTTGAAAATACCTTCAACTGAAATAGTCTAGGTGATGGCAGAACTAAAAACTCAGGAAAATCCCTGATTTCAGTTGGATTGGTGGCTTGAATTCAAGGCCTACGAGCTTGTGAAAGGATGTAGCCTGTTCCTTGTTAACTTGACCTGGCATGAAGTCCTAGCTTGAATTATGAGTCCATTTTTACTCACCCCCCCACTTCCTGTGAAAATAAAACTGATTCTTGCAAAAAGCCCAAACTAAACAACAAAAATTAAACCCAAACAAACCCACAAACCCAAACCAAACACAAGTTCAAACAGTTATGTAAACCTGGAGTTGCTAAACACTTTTCCTCTGTGTTGCAATAGCTTTTTGCAGCTGATCTTTCTTTTCAGCCTCCCCTTCTTCCCCCTGCAGTTTGTTATTCTGTCCTCTACCTTAGAGATACCTAACACCATTAATTCCTCTTCTCAGATTGCTCTGCCATTTCCTTTGGCTCCTAGTACACTTTCCTCCTTGCTCCCATGTCCCAGATTGTTCTTACGTGCTTGCTCTTTCCCCATCACTTTTTCATTTGATTTCTGGCAAGAATTTCATGTCCTGTTGGCAACCGCAAAATCTGGTCCCTTGTGCAAGGTTGGGACCAGCTGATGTCCATGGATTCTTTATGTAGAAAATGGGAGAATTACTTAGTTGGTAAGAGGGTGCCATTAACTTAGTTTATGTCTAAAAATATTACTCTTCCAGAGCTCAGTGTTTGTCTTTTGACATTTGAAGTACAGTAAGGAAGATGTTCAGGCAGTGGTAGCTGCTTATGTATTCTGAATGTTAAAAATAATGATACACTATCTCGTAAGCAATTTATATAGCACAACATAATTGTATGGAAGGTAAGAGGACAATAATATTTTTTCTTCCTTCTGTAGAGTTCGTTTTAAAAAAGTCATTGTTGGATTTGTAGAGCTGCCTTCTGATCTTCTCTATTTGCAAGTTTTGAAAGGGCACATCAGAGAGATTTGGCTAGACTGAAGAATAGAGGTAGTGTACTGTAGTGTGTTTTCAGGACTAATGGAGATGACCTGGCGTAGTTCTTTCAAATAGGTGATTGCATTTGCAGCCAGAAGTGTGTGTTTGCTATGGGACTGAGTTTTAAAGCAGTTTTGAGGGCATATGGAAAGTAAAAAGGTAATTCAAATCCTAATTCTTAAGCAGCTCTGCAGAACAGGATTGGACCTCTTTTTACTACTTTGGTTCTATGTTGATAAAGGGGTCTATGTATATGAAGTTCCCTGATGATGTGCTGGTTAATAATTATTCAGTAGGTGAATTGTGCCCATTTTATTTGGTAGTCAGATCTAGCAACATACACTGATTTTTTTTAACGTGCTTGATTTAGATTTTTCTGTTTTAGAACAAAGTCTTTTTGGTCTGTTAGATCATGTGTAAACTCTGGGCTACCTGCAGCTATGATTTGAGTATGTGTCTTCAAAAAGCTGACTTTACGATTAGATAAAAGTATTTTGCTTGAGAAAAATATAAGGTATAAAAATACTAAGGAAGTTTAGTTATGCATCTTAATTGAGAATTTAGAGAAAATTACTCAAAATCCATTTATACATCATCAGTCACACTTGTATAGAAAAAACTTTATGGGGGCTGGGGAAGCTGGTGGGAGCAATGTGGTACAGTTAGTAAATATGTTGTCAATGGGAACTTGCCTAGACTTCTGTATTTCAGACCAGCAACAGACATCATTTTAGTGTCAAACTACTGTGATTATAAGGAATATTTCTGATGTCTCTGATAGTTGGTGTGGATGACTACAGCTCAGAGTCTGATGTGATTATTATACCTTCAGCCCTGGACTTTGTCTCACAAGATGAAATGTTGACGCCTTTGGGAAGACTGGACAAGTACGCTGCAAGTGAGAACATATTTAACAGGTATGCTTTTTAAATGTCCTGTCTGGCTAATAGTATGCAAACTATTCATCTGATTCAAATCTGACTGAAGTTAATTTGCATGGAATACAAATAATTTCAAAAAACCCAGCACCTTTACAAGACTCTTCAGTTTCCACCCCTTCTTCTGTTTGCTCATTCTCCTCCTACGTAGAGAGACAAAATATCAATGAACAGAAAAACATTTGTTCACCTTTTAAGCAACTGTAGTAAAGGACATCTTAAACTTCTTCATTAATTGGACCACATCATTTAGGGTTTTTTGCAAATGCTAACATTCCTGTTGGCACAGGACTGTAAGGTGTTAGTAAAATCCATCCATGACTCTGTGTGAAAGTGAGTTTAAGAAAATACTTCTTGAAAGGTTAGGAGAGCATAATGAATAGCACTGTAGATTGCCAAAGAAACCCAAGAACTGTATTTCAGAATCCATCCCCTCTGTAGTTAACAGTTTGAGTATTGCTGCTTCTGATTATTGAAAGTGAACTTGCTCAGTTAATACTGTGTTCTGCATTTTGCCCTTTTAATTTCTGTAATGCCATTGAGATGGTTGTTTCATTTAAAAGCACAGGTATTAGCATACTTCAGACAGACACACATCCCACCGCATCCCCTTGCACTCAGACGCTCTGCACTCAAATGGAGAAATGCAAACCTATGGTTTATTTTAATTGGAACTGTGAACAGTCACAGGATCACAGAAATGTATAAAATACATAAACGTTGAGATTCTCTGGTATTTTATTTGAACGTGGTTTAGTTTGAGCTTCAAGTAAGCTTTTAATGAAGTGTGTTTGCTTTACTGTTGAATTCTTAATACAGTAATATGCAGAAGCAAAGTCTATGATCAACCACTCAATAGGATAGCCTGTATTTTGTTCTTCATGGCCTGGGTTCGGAAAGGATTTAGCCCCGTTCTTAACTTTAGTCACGTGAACTGTACTTAAAATTCCACACTACGTGTCTGAACATACCATTGAATCAAAGCTGAAAATTGTAGAATGGTTTCTCTTGTTATAACCTGCATAAACCTGTATGCACAGATGAGTTCTGAAATATGCCTCATTTTAAAATTTTGTTTTTTCCTGAAATCCAAAGTTTGTTGTACTTTACAATTTAAGATGAAATTGGCACTTTGTCTACCAGGAGAGAGTTTTTGCATGTTTTGACTTTTCATGGGGAGGGAGGGAAGAGGAGCCTTTAGGGCTCGAAGTGACAGGTACGTAATAAAAGCCAGTAGGGAGGAGAACACACTCAGAAACTCAGGTTGTGTGTCTTGAATATTAACCAAGAATGCTGGTCCTAATATTTTACTTGCCCACCTAAGAAAAAACTCTATCTGATTTCTCATTGCATTGGATATAGGGCATACATAAACTTGGAATCTTTTTGATTACTCTGTCCAGCTTTATGCATCCTGTGCTTTCCTGCAGGGGAAGGTGAACAGAGTAACTGTAGTTTTTCCTAATGGTTTTTTTTTTTGCCTGTGTTTGCTTGTTTGGATTATTTTTGCTGGTACAAACATGGTTTTTTAATCCTAGCTCTCTTTGTAGGCGTATTGTGTTATGTAGCATAAGAAAATATAGGAAATAGCAAAGGATAATTATTAGTGGTATAACTGTGAGTAACACTTGGATCACAATAAATGATAGTAACTACTGCAGTCAGTTTATGATGATTCAGCATTAGTCAGTCTCAGAATAGTAGGAGGGATTTTTGCTAAGCAGAGGAACTGGAGAGTTTAATAGGAAAAAGATTAATTAAATTACATTTGTTTATTCCCATGTCTTAGTATGGTATCAGCACATCCAATTACTAATGAGTAGTTTAAAATTTTTAAAATACTATGATTGAGTTAATAATGTTTTGGTTGTTTCTGTGACCTGGAACCTGCATTTCTGTGGAAGCTTCAAATTACACATCCCATACTCTTGAAACATAATTAGTCTGGGTAAATTAGGGTAAGATGGGGTTTTTTCCATTTAATTGGATTAATTTGCTTTTAGTATGGGAGCTTTTATCTTTAAATTTAGTTTTAGATATTATTTCTCTTTCCATTTGGATTTGGTATCCTTTTCTATCTGGTTAGTCATCTACGTGTGCAGCATATTTGCAGTCTGTGATTGTATTGAATGATTAAAGTGAAGGGATTTTTAACAATGGCTGCAAAAGTCTAGTCTCCTTTAAGTGGATTCCTTGAGCACACATAATTCCTCAGCCACTTGTTCTGAGATGGAAATAGATCAGTATCTGCATCCTAAAAAATTTCAGGAGATGGGGCTTGGAAATAGGAATGTCTTCTTTGTTTAAATATTTAAGATTTTTGATAGGGTGAACTGAAAAAGAGAGAGGTAGGGAATCCTTTTGCAGCTTCCCAAGTGGTGAAAGGAGTTGCTTTGTGGCAATTTTTTGTATGTTACGGTTTACATTTTTACTGGTTTAGGTGTTGCTCATGAGCACCACAGATGCTGCCTTAGTCTATGAGAATGGAGGGGAACCTGGCAAATATTACAATAAGTGACCCCTATTGTGTCTGTAAAACAAGGCAAGTGGGAGTCTGGCTATGGTTTGGTTATTGAAGAGCCAGCCTCCAGACCAGATTTGAGAAGCATCTCTAGCAATATGCCTTAATAATCCAACATCACATTGCGGCAAGAGTAGATGCTGAGCAGAAAGCCAAAACCATCACCCTAAAACACAGAGTCTTCTTGTGTCTGTTAGCACTGGTGTGTGTACATACAGACAAGGATGATGATTCCCTTTTGCTATTTGCTTTAAAAGCCAGTCGCTAGTTGCTGGTGCAGTTTGGAGCATAGCTTTTGTCTCTTTCCTTTTTTCATGTTAAAATCCCTTGTGGCTTTTTCTAATCTTTATTGCCATGAACCTGCTTCCATTCCTCATTTAGAAGGCTCAGAAGTGTACAGCACTCACCAATAAATCTATTTGAATAGTGAGGCAGTTCCTGAACACAGATCCTTCGTTTTCATAAGCCTGTGAGGAATTGTTGTTGCTTTTTCTCTTTAGACCTAAGCAGATCTTGACAGAATACTCTCGTTCATGAGTATGGTCAGGCTTGGCTATCAAGACTGTATCTGCATATCAATGTAGATAATTTGAAGCTATCCTGTTGCCAGGCTTCTTTGTGTTCTGAAGTACGTCTTCGCTTTTCCCTGGGAAGAATACCTGATGTCCTTTGAAAAAGCTTTTTGGCAACAGTCAAGCTTAAAATACTCATAGAACAGCAGTGAGTGAGGATATACTGGATCTCAAAGAGGAATTAAGCATATGTGTGTACTCACAAACAGCTTATAAATAACACTTTCACAGGTACTTCATAGAACCGTATTTTAAAACTGGGACTTGCATGCATGAAGTACCCCCACTAAAACTGAAGAACGCTGTAATTACAGGATCCCTGCTGTAATGTATATGAAGAACCTCTCTAAGACAGTTTTGTGGGATGTTGAGACTACCTTGTCTTATTTTCATTTAGGTATGATCAGATTATCACCAACAAGTTAATTGAGAATTTGGTTGTCCACAGCTGCAGTTGTTTTTCTCCCCACTCTCTTCCCTTCTGTCTCTGCAGCCTAGCCCAATGTTGTTTCTTTTTTGGGTATGTGAGTACTGGCAGTAAGGAAATGCTAAACTCATGCTGAAGACATGCAGGTGAAACTCTACTGGCTTTGTTCTGACAGGGACATTTCTCATCATTTTAGTATCAATTAGGTTATTTTTCCTGATCTCTAACTTTACGCTGTTTTTGTCTCAGTGTTTCTAATCCTACTGTATGGCAAAGAATAAAATGTAGTAAAAAATGAAAAACCTCAAACCAGGGGTTTTTTGCACATAAATTTGCAGGTCTGTGCATACCAAATAAATTACTTACATATAACAATATAGCTTGAGAAAGTTTACCTTTTAAGTGTATGTTAAAATGATTTAAGCTGAGCTAACAAAGGACAGAACCTTCCCAAAGCACTGAAAAAAGTCGTAATTTCTGCAACAATATTTGAATATACTTCTGCATGGTTAGCCTTTCTTCTTAAGAGTGAAAAGATGTTGATTTTTAAATTGGGAGTTTATTCTGAATGTTCTCTGAGCTTGCTTGGGGAAAACACTGCCAAGCTCAGTTACTACTGCCAGTATTAATTTAAACACAGAATGTCATTGGTGCTCTCGGGAGCGTGGTGTGACTCTTTAAGATGTCTTGTGCAGGGCTAAGAGTTGGATTCAGTGGTGCTTATGGATCCCTTCCAGCTCAGCATATTCTGTGAAATTTTGATTTACAAGTTCTGAAAAAATGGTCAAAGAAAAAAAAAGTTGGGTTTTTTCCTTTTATTTTTCTCTGGTTTTGTTTCAGTTTTTTAACATATGCTTATTAGCTAAATTCACTCCTTGTGCAGATGAAGTAATTTAAATTCTAAAGTAGAAATTTATTAAAGGGCTAATGATGTTCAAAGGAGTTTAAGTAAGCAAAGCAAAGATATTTATAGTTCTTCTCAGAGTATATTGTCATAAACCCTACATTATGTCTGTATGTACAGTCTTCAAAATACCTGTCACCTGCATCTGGCCATAAAGGTAGGATGTTTGTAATCTCTTCCCATTTTGTCCTGCTGCTAATTGCAGTTAAGTGTGCCTACAAGATATCGTAACAATCAGTTTTCCCTAACGTTGGACAAGATCATGAAAATTTGAATTTTGCTAAATCTCCTCCACTTTGCACATAGTACTGGAAGTGCTTGTACTGCATGCTACATTGCAGCCTTTGATCTCTGCCCTTTCTTTGGCATGTAAACTATTTAATGGATAAATAGATGCATTGCTGCTTAGGTGGCAGTCATAGACCAAACTCAGCTATGATGAATAAATAATTTTGTTAAAGAGTTCACAGCTGTGGAGTTACTCATTTGAAGCATCACTTGCCAAAACAGCTTGCAAAAGTCTCTTTGGACCTGGAGGAAGTGAGTACAAGATCTGACTGAATGGGCAAGAAGATGAAATTCTGTTAGTTGTTGCGATGAAGACAACTCTTCTTGCGTTGAGAATGTGTAAAGGTAGAAATTTTTAGTGGACCCTAGTGAGTGTCTCATTAGAGGCAGGTACTGCACAAACCCAAGCCAGTGGCAGGAGGGCAATGGCAAGAAACCATTAATCCTTGTCCCAAATTGTGCCTTCATTAACTATAAATAATGTACAGCAACAGAATATTTGCTGTTCAGATCACTATGTTGTCATCATTAATGGTGGTGGACTGATGTGTGTCACATGGGTACTTGAAGGAGTCTGATTCCCTGTGAGAATGCATTTTATGCAAACGTGTTGTCATTATCCCTAGAAGAAACCTGCTTATCCTCTTTTTCCCTGTCACAGGAGATAGCTCCTTGCCTTTGCAGCTTGAAGCATGTCCACCTATTTTTGTTGTTTTGTCTGTGTCTAGACCAGACAGATAATCTTTCAGAGCTCTGTTAAAAATTCAGAAATGCTCCTGTGGTACTCACCTGGCAAGTTGCAGGGCAAGCTACCTCTTGCCTTGTGTTATGGTACTCAGCACTGGGAGTTCAGTGCATCCTCTGTTGTAGGCTTTCTGCAGCTTGACTGGCAAGAAGGAAGATCAGACTGCTAGTCAGGGCACCAAGGGTGGGCTTACAGGGCTCAAGTCATTCTGCAGTAGTTGCCCATGTGCCAGCTCTTAGCCTGTGGCAAATACGAAGGTTTAGCTGTGTCCTGTGTTTATGTTTTTGAGACAAAAAGAATTTTGGGAGATTGTTGGGATAGTGGCAGAACTAGATCACGGCCTGTAATGTTTGGAGAACATGAGTGGCTGTCATCTCCCAGAACACAGGATGGATGGATGGATGAATGAATGAATGGAGTGAGTTAGGAGTTTACTCTGTGATTACTGACTGCCTACCCAGTTAGGTTTGCTGAAGTGAGTTTAGCTTACCCTGCTGCCCTTTGTTGTTTTGCTTTTTACCAGAATCTGTTTATTGTGAAAGTAGATCCATTGCTTGCTTTACAAGCCAAAGAGGGAAATACCATCTGGATGCAGGTGGGGGCCGTCTTCTACATTTAGTGCATGGACTAAGTTGAATGGGTTTAATAGATACGTCAGATCTACTTCAGGTTAGGATTTCTGTTTTCTTCTTCTCCTCTTGAGCAGGTTTATGGCCTCCTGCATAGCCACATGTCCAACCCTCAGGAACTAGTGAAGACACTGTGGCATTCAGCCGCTATAGTCCAGGATACTGCTAACAAAGCTCTATGAGGACATAAGAACTTCTCAAAACTCCCAGCATAGTAGAGAGCCATTCCATAGTCCCCAGGAGTCAGATGGGATTTTGTGCTGTTTATTAGAGGGGTTGTAGTGCTGTTTACTGTGGTTCCTTACTTGCTGAGACTCAGTGGGTTAGTTGACTTGTCTCTCACTTTCCAGGACTACATTTAATATGTAGGAGACACGTGTCCACACAGGCTGGTGTATGAAATTGCTTCATCTGTTCCTCTTCTCTTTTCAGAGGTGTCCAGCCCTTTAAAAGACCAAGTCAACTCTGCTTCTAGGTTAGTGTGTCATGCAGTCTGTTTCCCTCTGTTAGGATTTTGATGGCTGAACTTTAACTGCATATCAAAATCTCTGCTGAGAGATGTTGTACTTCTGTCAAGTTGAAAAGAGTGAGGGAGAGGAAATTTGTTAAAGGCAAACAGTTTCTTCAGTTTGTTTTTTAGAAGATTTGATGCCAAAACAGTTCAGTTTTGCAAGTGGCCAATGTGAAATATTTAAATTACTGATTTTCAATTGGAGAAAACAGAAATGTGTGCTTAGCTTTGGGAATTCATGGAAACCGACTGCCTTTCTCTGATTTCATGAAGTTGTGAAGTTCTCAAGCTTCCCTTGTGCATTAGGAATGTAACCATCTGTTTTCTTACCAGTTGGTGACCACTGCTCACCTTCACTGTTAGTGAACATGATAAAGTTTAGGTATGCCTCTGCTCTTGTCTACAGCACTGCTCTTTGTCAACAGTGCTTCTACCTAGGCTACATCCTAGGCGTGTTTCTGTCCTTCAGTTCTGGAAATAACTGGCATTTGACACTTGCTGCTTCAGCATTTTGTTTAGGGGTGTTACCAGATCTACCAGCATCTTGGACACTGGCCTGTTCCCGTTCCATTATCCACGGATAATCCTGCTAGCTCTCTGAACTGACGTTCAACCCATGTTATCCAGAAGGGTGAAAAAAGAGTTACACCGTTGCAGGCTGATGTTGAGGTGTTATGTCGATTGCCATACATTCCCAGTTGCATTGTTCATAGGGCTGTCTAGGTACCTGCGAGGTATGACTTTGTAACATAGGCTGCAACAGAACCTGGGAGGACAAAATCCCAAATCTGACTGTATCTCATCACTCAAAAATTAATCCATAGAAAATTTTCTCATGCATTCGAAGTAGTAGCTGAGTTGATTATGACTTATTTTGTATTTTCTTAGTGTTTCTACTTTGCTTAATGTATGTCTCAGGTACACATGGGTTGGGTAGTACATGTTATTTTCACAGTAAATACCCATAGCATTCAAATGAAGTTTGACTTTTAAATGTCACCCTTGGTATGGAAATCTTCAGCTTGAGTGTTCATGCTTTGTGAAATAAGTTCAGAGCTCTATATAAAAGCATTTTAACGATAGTGGTGTTATTTTGCTTAGTATGGAACAAGTTAGGGAATTCAGAGATGAGGATGGAAGGCCAATTCTGACATCCTAACATTCAGCTCCTGTTTGCCCACTTAGCAGATGATTACTATTTCTGGTCTTGGTGGCTGGTTTCTCTTATCCTTGTAAATGAAAGGGATACTTTTAATATTACATTTAAAGCTAACAATTATGCCAGGTATCAGGAGTAAGAATTCCCAAAGCAGGGCTAACTAAATTTACTGACTTAGAAGTGAACATATGTAAAATTGTATTTGGTGTAAGAAACTTGTATGATTGCACAACTTTTTGATTTAGCTGCATTTCTGGACACAAATAATGCTGATTTTTAATCTTTCTTGTAAACTAGGCAAATGGTGGCTCGAAGTTTGCTGGACACTTTGAAGGAAGTCAGTGATGATGAGAGAGATTGTATTGCTGTGTTGGAGAGAATCAGCAGATTAGCTGATGATTCAGGTAGGTAGCATTAAACGTTTTACTGGGTTAATATGGGAAAGTCAGAGGTGCACAGGACCAGTATGTTCTTTCTCCAGTATTCAAACTAGACTTCTGCAAATGCAGTAAAATAGTGTAAAATTTAATTTTTCTAAATCATCCCCCAAAGATGACTTTCTTCCTTACTATTTTAACCAACAGAATTACGCCCCTCCAAAACGTGGGACTGCAGCTTTCCACCAGTACATTCTTTAGTAACTTCTGTTATGTACTTTTGCTACTCAAGACATGATTATTTTAGATTTGTAGATAAAGATTAGTTTCTTGCCTTGAAAATAAACTTGGAAACCATCTGTGCAAAACTCCTATAAATTTTGATATAATTTAAATGCTGAAGTTGTTCCTTTAGAACTTTTTGGGCAACCAGGTGTGAAGGTAAGAGAAGCAGCAAGAATTGGTAAGGGTGCAAATCTAGAATCAGAGAATGGTTTAGGTTGGAAGAGACCTGCCATGGACAGGGACACCTTTCACAAAACCAAGTTGTTCAAAGCCCCATCCAGCCTGATCTTGAACACTTCCGGGGATGAGGCATCTACAACTTCTGGGTAACCTGTTCCAGTGCCTCGCCATTTTTATAGTGGAGAATTTCTGCTTTGAATCTAATTTAAACCTACCTTCTTTCAGTTTGAAGCCATTACCCCTTATCCTGTCACTACAGGCCCTTGTAAAAAGTCCCTCTCCAGCTCTCTTTCAGGCTCTCTTCCTTAGGTACTGGAAGGCTGCAGAGAAGGCCCAGAGCCTTCTCTTCTCCAGGCTGAACAGCCCCAGCTCTATCAGCCTTCTCTCATAGGAGAGGTTCTCTAGCTCTGTCATCACTTTCATTGCCCTCCTCTGGACTTGCTGCTGCAGGTCTACATCCTTCTTATCTTGGGGTCCCCAGAGCTGGATGCAGCACTGCAGGTGGGGTCTCACCAGAGCAGAGCAGAGAGGCGGAATCCCCTCCCTCACCCTGCTGGCCACGCTGCTTTGGATGCAGCCCAGGACATGGTTGGCTTTCTGGGCTGCAAGCTCATATTTCTGGGTCATGCTGAGCTTCTCATCAACCAACACCTCCAAGTCTTTCTCCCCAGGGTTGCTCTCAGTCCATTCTCCGCTAACCCTGTATTGGTACCAGCGGTTGTCCCAGCCCAGGTGCGGGACCTTGTTCTTGGCATGGCTGAACTTCATGAGGTTCATGTGGCCTACTTCTCAGGCATGTAAAGGTCCCTATGGATGCCGTCCCTTCCCACCCACACCACAGAGCTTGGTGTTATGGACAGACTTGCTGAGGGTGTTCTCCATCCCACTGTCCATGTTACCAACCAAGATGTTAAACAGTGCTGGTCCCAGTATTGACCCCTGAGGAGCTCCAGTTGTCACTGGTCTCCCCCTGGATATCAGGCTGTTACCCACAGCTCTTTGAGGGCAACCATCCAGCCAGTTGTTTATCCACAGAGTGGCCCATCTGTTAAATCCATGTCCCTCCCATTTAAAAACAAGGACGTAACAAGATAATGTCAAATGTTTTGCATAAGTCCAGATAGATGCTTTCAGTTGCTCTTTCCTTATCCACCAACACTTTAACCCCATTGTAGAAAGCCAGCAAACTTTGCCAGGAATGGTTTGACCTTAGTGAAGTTGTGTTGGCTTACCAATCACCTCCTTATTTTCCATGTGCCTTCTCACAGTTTCCAGGGGGATCTGCACCATGATTTTGCTAAGGCACCAAGCTGAGACTGGCCTGCAGTTCCCTGTGTTTTCCTTTTCTTTTCTTTTTAAAAGTTAGGAGTTTGTTTTCCCTTTTCCATTTGGTGGGAACTTCACTGGACTGCCACAATTCTCAAATACGATGGATAGTGAGGTCTTAGCTGCTTCTTCCACCAGTTCCCTTAGGACCTGTGGATGTACTGCATCAGGTCCCATGGACTTGTGCACCTTCAGGTTCCCTAGATGATCTTGAACCTGATCATCTTCTGTGAGCAGTTCTTCATTCTCCAAATCTCCACCTTTGCCTTCTGTGACTCAGGTGGAGAATTTGCCACTGAAGACTGAGGCAGAAACATCACTGAGTACTTCAGCCTTCTCCATGTTCAGGATAATCAGGTTTCCCACTTTTTCTAGAGAGAGCTCATATTTTCCCTAGTCTTCCTTTTATCACTGGTATATCTATAGAATCTTTTCTTGTTGCCTTTGACATCCCTGACCAGATTTAATTCTTTCAGGGCTTTAGCTTTCCTAACCTGATCCCTGGCAGTTTGGACAATTCTTCTGTATTCCACTAGGCTACCAGTCCTTGCTTCCACCTGCTGTAGGCTTCTTTTTCTTGCTTGAGTTTGTCCAGGAGCTCCTTGTACATCCATGCAGGCCTCCTGGTGTTTTTGCCTGACTACTTCTTTGTTGGGATGCATTGCTGCTGCACTTGGAGGAGGTGATCCTTGAATATTAACTATCTTGGGCGCCTGTTCCCTCCAGGGCTTTATCCCACGGTACTCCACCAAGCAGATCCCTGGAGATGCCCAAAGTCTGCTCTCCAGAAGTGCAGTGTAGTGAGCTTGCTGTGCACCCTCCTTGCTATGAGTAGGAGGGCTCTGTAGATCCAGTGTGTCTGTTGCTAATCAATATGTTGGGACTGCTGGGTGTTTGGAATAAAAGGCAAAAGCAAGAGAATAATGAAAAACAAATGCGAAAGAAAAGGAGTGCATAAAAAGCACTGTGATGGGGGAGTGGATGAAGGGAAAAATGGTGTGGACAGAGCTGTGACAAAAATCTGTCTTAAAGATGCTCCAGAATTAAGGGCTTGATTTCAACATAGCTGGTACACTTGACACACCAGAAAGAAGAAAGTCTATAGCAGCAAAACATCAGAAAAGATCTGGTCATTCTTCTATTATTGGTGGAGTGCTATGGAGAGAAATTTGTATTAAATCTTGAATGAGAAGAAAATATTTCCTCTATTTAATTTCTGTTGGTTTCTCTCCCTTCTTCTGAAACTGAAGAAAATAATGCTTTCCAAGGGTAAAAATACATTCTTCTGATTTCTGTTATTCTGTCTTCACTGTCTTAATTTAAAATGCATGTTTTTATTTTTCTGAGAGAATGTCCTTGTTTAGCCAGGAAAAGTAGCCTGTTGTAAGCATTACATAGTTGTATTGAGTACCTCTCCAAGGATTCTATAAAAAGGAAAAAAAGTGACTATTCACTTAAAATAAAATGTGTCTTTAATTGAGAACAGTGGCATGCTACTGTTTATCGAGTGCTTCCCTAGCAAAGCTCTGCTTCTGAAATCTGCATATACAGTTGCCTGTTTGTGTGGCCCTCTGAATAGTTTTGAGCATCAGAGACTTTCTGAAGCTCCAGTTCAGTAGAAAATAGGACAGATGTGTCCAAGGGAGAATGGCCTCTTGCAGCAACTTGTAGCCTTAGGCTTTTCATTGGTGACCAACTAAGTATGTCAAATTGAAGTTTATTTAGGCAGAAGCGCAGTGGAAGCCAAGAGCTGAGCTCAAATCAATTTGTTGCCTTTAACAAGGGTGGGGTACGTTTTTAGTCAGGGCTGATATTTTCTCAGCGTCAGTAAAAGCAGCAGTTCAGGCTTTTCCTGCATTGTAGAAGTTGTCTCAGATCTGCCAAACTGGTAGCGCTGGATTCTGCAGCTACCCCACAAATTAAATTTCTGCAAACTTAACTGTGAGTCTTGTGCCTCGAGCAGTTGCATTATTGGACTTGGCTGGTTTCGGTAAGACAGGTTATTAGCATATCCTTGTGTTTTAAACCATGTGAAAATTCATTAGGGAACTAGATCTGCTTTGTGTCTTCTTCATATATGAGCTTGACTATTCATACTGCAGCACAGTGGGTTTTGTTTATTTTTTTGTTTTGGTGTTTTGGTTTTGTTGTGGGAGTTTTGGTTTTTGTGTGTGTGTGTATGTTTAAGGTTGTTACTATTAGTTTTTGTCTTGCCTGACGCTTCTTTCCATTGACGATATTTTTTTCCAATTTTTCTGTAAAACATAAAAGGCCCTGACTTTGGAAGAAGAAAACATTGTAAAAGTGTCTTTTAACTTGCCTGGTTAGAGCAAGATATTTGTATGGTTAGAGCCATCCTAGAGTCAAACCTACATATTTAAATGCTTAAATAAATAAAAATAAAAACAAACTTGAAAGTCAAACTAAACTATGACTAAGTGCAAGTCTTTTCATTTCTAACTGTTGAACATTTGGAGCTCTTTGTCTTCTCTCATCAAATCAAGTCATAGAAAGCGAGGTACTTTTCCTTTTTTTTTTCAGTAGTTGGTATAATGAGGTTGGAATTGAAGAATGTACCCAGGCTACAATATCTGTTCTCTTTCTGGGCTGCTGATGCTGATTTCTAAAATAGAGGTACAGCACTGAACTAGAAATACCAGCTATCCTGAAGTGGCTACGGGAGTCCTCTGTCCTGTTTATACCTTGCAACTTCCTTAGTCTTGTAGCTGGGCTGATGTTTTTCAGACATGGTCTTTGCTTGAAAAAGAATCGGTCTCAGGGCTTTTTAAAAATTCTTTGGTTTTGTGGTTTGTTGGTTTGGGGTTTTTTTTTAGCTTTTTTTCAGGTTCGTTTTGGTTGTTTTTAATAGCTTTCCATAAGCTGAGGCTATGCTGAGACAGCCATTTCTGTGTTTAAAAGCAGGAGAATTTCCAATCATTTTCATTCTTCATCTACTGTGACAAAACTTTGAGAACCTAAATGTCTTAAGAACCTAAATCTCGGTTGCACTGAATACTGTATTAATGTGGAATAAAAATTAAACTTTACTAGAAAAATATCTGGGTCCAAAAATAGCTGGGTCCAATATATGATGGTAGGATGAAAGGCTCAAAAAAAAATCATGAGAGTATGGTTTGCTATGATCGATACATATCTTGAGATACCAACTGGTTGCCAAGACATAAATTTTTTGAGGCATCATGGCAAAAGCAAATATTAGCTCTAAAACTGGTTTTATAAAAACTTTTTGTCAAAAAAAAAATCTGAAAGAAATAGCTTTTGATGGAAACTCATTTGGACTCTTGGAGTAGAGTTGTAGTGAATTGTATTTTGTAAAAGAGAGTTTTGATTACCATTGTGTCTGCACATAAAAATGATAGGAAGTGTATCTTTTCCTGACAGGGAAGTTTGGACTCTTTCTAATGAATTAATTCCAGTTTGCGTGTGGGTGATGAATTTGTTCCAGTTTACACTTGCAGCCTTAAAATCACTGGTGTATCTCTCCTGGGAAAAAATACCCACTTCAGGTGGTACTGAAAATGAGCTGCTCCCAGTGTTGGCAGAACACAGGATTTGCCCTGCCCTGGTATCATGTGCTGCTGTTATATGTACATGGCAGCACAGAATAGCTGTTCCATGGAGGGAACCCATGAATGGCATTTGGGGAATAATCTGCTGCCCCCAAGACCCTTACTTGCTAAAGAAAGTTATTCTCCAGATCTGAGTTTGGAAGACTTCAGAGTTTGTCTTCATTGCTGTAGTTGGGTGTTGCTGTTAAATCTGTGATTCTGCTGTGGGATTTGGGGATTTTTCAGTCCTAAACTCTGGACTTCTCTACTGTCTTTGGTACAGAGTGTCCTAGAGTAGTGGCAGCTACTGAGATACCTTGTACTGCTTTTGAACCTGCTGTTCAATCACTTTGTAACTTCTCTGTTTCTTTAGGGATGTTGGGTATGACTTCCCACTTAGATGTTTTTACAGCGCCTTTGAATCTATACAAGCCAGGAAGCAGTTTGGCATAGAAGCCCAGTGCTTGGCAAATGTAAAGTTATCCCCCATAGACCCTTGTTAGATTAAAAATGCCTGTCTTTGTGTTAAGACAGCTGGATCTTCTTCATTCTCAAATGTAGACTAGCCACAGGCTTGTGAGAGCTTGAACAAGGGCCTTATGTCTGACTTTTTCACTTAAGTAAATTAGTATAATTCAGACTTTTTTTTTTTTTTTTTGTACCAGCTTGTGAGTGGCTTAGATGACACAAGATTTCATCACTGTGTGCTGAAGTGCGATTAACTGGCTTTGAAAGTTAGCCCCAGCCTGAATTATTGCATTATTGGCATTTTGCTTAGTGTGCAAGAGGCTCCAGAAGCTTTAAATCTTATTTTCTGAAGTTTCTTTTAAAGTGAGAGTCTGTATCTTCATTTCTAAAATACATGTGTAATTTAGCTTACTATGAAATAGATACACATAGATACCTTTCTAAAGAAATTATGGGGGGAAAACAGAATGACATCCTGAAGGGCTGGTGCCTATTTGCCTGAATATAGCCAACTAGAATGTTTTTCTTCTGAATGAAAAGTAGTCTCTTTACTGCAAAGAATCAGTTGTGAATGCAGTTTCCAAAACAATCTGATTTTGGAAACAATTATTAGGCTAACTGGTCATTAAGTTTTGAAGCTCTATAATCAGGCTTAATGTGGATGGCCTCACAACCCTAATCACTTAATAGTGTACTTAAATGGTTTTATTAATGTAGGTTCATTTGCTGCTGTTGGTATAGTGAGGAATGCCAACATTACCTGTCAAACAGCACATGCTGCAGCATTTCATTTAACAAAAGTCTTCATATGTAAGCAATAGTAATGGGAAGGCTAATATTTGCCTTTCCCCAGCTGTCAATATCTCCAGCTGTATTTTCTTCCCTTCCGCATTTTCATGTTTCAGGATTTTCCATACCTCATCTCCCACCTTGTGCTGCGCTAAGAATTTTTTCCTGTTCTTGAGGTAAACCTCCTTTGTCTCTCCATGCATCTGATGAGTGACTAATGCTGACTTTACCCTCCCTCGTTAGTGTGTGTTTCACTCCTTGCTCTGCCAGTCAGTAATGAAATCCATTTCTGGTTAATAGGAGAAAAGAACCTGACTATTGAAGCAGCACATGGGTCAGACACATCAGCCTTTCTGCGGGACTCCTAAGCTAAAAGGGATGGGCTCTGGTTACAGAGTATTTCCACTTATCTAGCTTTTATCTTCTAAAGAGGGAGGAAAGTCAGAGGGAAAGATGAAATGGGAAATGATAGAAATTGAAAGGAAAGAGATGGGTGTTTGTAGAAGGAAAAAAGAGGGAAGTGGAAAGTTATATTTGGGGAAAGAAGAGGATAGATAAAGCTGTGTCAGGGTGGGGAAGGTTAGGTTGGATATTAAGAAAAGTTTCTTCACCCAGAGGGTGGTTGGCCACTGGAACAGGCTCCCCAGGGAAGTGGTCACAGCACCAAGCCTGAGAGTTCAAGAAGTGTTTGGACAATGCTCTCAGGCACACAGTGTGACTCTTGGGGGTAGTGCTATGCAGGCCAGGAGTTGGACTTTGATGATCCTTGTGGGTCACTTCCAACTCAAAATATCCTGTGATTTTATGATTTTTTTTTTTTTTAGAATGGAGGTGTTAAAGCAAAGCCATGCACTTACACCTTATCGTGTTGCTCAGAACCCTTAATAAGAGAAAAGGGCAATATTATTAATATTCAGATGTACTTAAAACATTAATAAAAATTGCCAGTTAAAGCAACTTTAACATCATCGATGGTTGTTCCTCATATGCAGGAACACAGAAACCTTACAACCCCTCACAAATACAGGGGAAATTCACTGCTGTTTGCATTCCAGAATGGTTATATTGGGATAATGAAAGCGTTGCAGACTTTTTTCTAGATACTGTGCATTACTGCAGAATAAAGCATTGTGCAATAAATCTAGCTGTGGGGTGGCTCTGGAATAATGACTCAATTTACAAATAACTGCTCCGAAGCAATTAGTTGGTATTATACTGTGCAGTTCTAAAATAATCCCCTTTTAATTTCCAGTATGCAGCTAACGGTGGTGTTTTACTTCCTCATAGCTGAAGTGGAATAGAGAGTGAACTGAAGCCTCAGCAGGGATGAAATAAACATTACACATTTATGTATCTAAGCTGAGTGTATGTGCTAGTGGTAGCCAGGTGAGCGTTCTGGCACTTTACATGAGAGATGGTGTCAGATTTTAGGGGAAACACGTTTTTTTCATGGATGAAGAAGAAACAGTTAATTACTTCTATGATTTTGGAGTCAGTTTAGGATGTTGATTTGAATGGTCATCTGTGAAATACCTAAAACTGAGGGTTTGTTTATGCAGAAAAAACATCTGCCCAGGTTCTGGAGATGTTAATTCGAATATATTGATGGTTTTGCATGATCTGGAAATGAAGAGAGCTAGAACCCTGTCATTTTATTCTGGAAACTTATTTTCAAAATTATTTAATGAACAGAAGAAATGGAAGCTGTTTTCACTGTCTTCTGTCGTTCTCTTAATTTTGCTTGATTCCTAAAACTCAATTCAGTGTAATTCTGTATCTAGATAATACACAAGATAGGACAGAATGAAATAAAATGCTAATGAGTAAGGAAATCTAGTCTTTTATATTAATATTTATTTTTAAAGTTTTTGTTTTAACAAATTGCAGGGTTTCTTTTTAGTAGATTGCTACTTCAAGGAATAGATAGACTTGTACTTTCAGGAGATAATGCTGATCTTTTCAAACTTAAAAATACTTCCTCTGCCAAATGGAAAAATACTGTTCCATGCAAATGTTATGTAGAACCTAGCTGTACACAGAGATTTTTCCAGACTGCCTAAAATAGAAACTTGATGTGAAGCAAAATTCTCCACCCGGATTTTGTTTATACTGTGTGAAAGCCTGGTCCTGACTATATTGTACAGTGCAAAAAATACAGAGTGCAGACGTATTCCCCAGCTGGATGAGCTTATGCTTTAAGAAGCTACATGTAACTGCTGTGCACTCTTCACTGTGTTGATAACTGTGCTGGTTTTGGCTGAGATAAAGTTAATTTTCTTCATAGTAACTAATATTGGGCCATGTTTTGGATTTGTGCTGGAAACAGTGTTTAAGCTGCCTTAAATTTATGAGCACTGAACGGAACAACCCAGGGTGATGCTCATGTCCTAACTGCAAACGTGAGAGGAATTCACTCACCACTTCCCATGTGCAGGCAGGAGTTCAGCCATCCCCAGGAGAACAGGGCTCCATCATACATGACAGTGACTTGGGACAATAAATGCCACCATTCCAAACTTCCCCCTGTTCCTCCTTCTTCCCTCAGCTCTATATGACGAGTGTGACACCGTGGTCTGGGGTGTCCCTGTGGTCAGTTGGGATCAGTCGCCCTGGCTGTGTCCCCTCCCAGCTTCTTGTGCATCTCCTGCTGATTCCTGGTGGGGTGGGGTGAAAGACAGAAGAGGCCCTGGCTCTGTGTAAGTGCTGCTCAGCAATGAATAAAACATCCCTGAGTTACCAACACTGTTTCCTGCAGAAATCAAAAACGTGGCCCTGTACCAGCTACCATGAAGAAAATTAACACTGTCTCAGCCAAAACAGACAACAGTGACCAAGCTGCAAATTTGGTTATAAACAACAGGCAAGTGTAAACTGAAACGGCATACGCTGTCATGTATTGAAGTCTCCTGGAATCCCTGCTTGGAGCTGCCAACTGTTTAAGCTAAAGACAAAGCTAAGGAATAGATGAAGGGAATGGGAAAGCTCTCTGACTTCAGTGGATTTTTTTGGTGTTGTGGCTTGGGTCTTAAGGAAACAATACAAAAAAAAGCTCTACTGTAACTGCATCAGACTGCGAGATTAGGCTCTATTCAGTACACACTGGAACATATGCTTCAGCCTTTGGAAGAATTGAGCTCTTATCTAAATTGGTAAGCTTAAGGTTCAGGTTCTTGCATAGCAGCAGTAATTGCCCAGAACAGCACAAACGCCTTTTGATGGTGAATTATGGTGTTGTGTTACACAGCCAGTTCCCTACACAGCGCTCCTTGTTTGTTGCTTTGAATCGACCTTACAAAGATCCCAGAGCTGTGTACTTAAAAGTTAGGGAACGTAAGAACGAAGGTGACTTCACCGTTCTAATTCATTCCTGGGCATGAATTTTTCAAATCTTTAATTGCATCGTCTCATGTGCCCGTGTTCCACACAAAGCCAGAGCTGACTTAGAAGCTCAGGAAGAAAGCTCAGGAAGAAAGGGGCTCACTTTACATCTGCAGATTTTTACTATTGTCAGGCGGCTGACATAAGTGCTGCATAATAGATGAACCCTGTTCTGAAGGAAAAGGATCTCATGGTTTTGGTACATACTGCACTCTTAAGTGGAGTGCTTCATAAAGAAATTTAGGAATTCAATTTCACAGCAAACCTCGTCAGTTTGGGGAAAGGGAGTGTTGCCATTGCTTTATCAGTGGGTGGGCAAACTGTAGAGATATCAAAGAGGTATTGAAACAGTCTGCCTGTTTCGAGTGCCTAGTGTCCAAAGTATGTACACAGCTCTTGATGTACTTAATACAGAGTTTTTGTTGGCTTTGATTGCAGAGGTATTTCTTCAGCATCAAGACAGAGTTCAGACTGCAATCAAATACGTAGTGTTCAGTTACCCTGTGGAGCCTGGCTTGTGCATTTTGCACAGCCTCACACTAGGCAAAGAAATAAATCGGCTTTTCTCAGCATTTTGCTTCTTTCCCTCAGTCCCAGCACCTTTTTTTACCATCACTTGCTTGCTTCCATCATCAGACAGTTCTGCTACTTGAGGGAATTGTGTGATGGCACAGGGAGATCAATATTAAGTGCCAGTTCTTGCTGTTTAATGATGCTGCTGTGGTGAGGCAAAAGCTGCATCAGCTAGATCAGTTCTTTGATATGGTTTATTGTTTGGCTGCATGAACAGTAGCATTGGCATAAATGGAAGCTGTAGGTTTTGTGTCTGGGAGGGTGGGAACTGCTTGAAGCAAATTTAGAAGCCATTTAAGAAGCACTGCTGCTAAACGTGCAGCCTCAGTCAGATTGGTTTTGCTTACTCTCCATCCCCTTTACCCTCTGTCCCCCTCCCTGCCCAGGTCATCTTCTTTTTGCTGTAAGAAACAAGGCATGAATCCTAAGAAGGGAGAGCAAGATCCCAGGGATAAGTGTTGTTATGTAAGTCTCTTGTACCCCTAGATGATGTCCTGGACATGTCTTGAAATAATAGCCTTATGAGAAAGAGGGGCATGAGCTCCTCCAGCCCTGGCTTTGGGCACTGGTTCCCATTGCTTGTCCATCAAGTTCTCACCTCTCCTTGCCCAGCCTGATGGTTCCTCATTCTGCTCTGTTTGCCATCTGCAGCCTTTTCAAACAAGTTGCTCTTGGGAGAGGAGCTGTGTACAGCCTGTTTGCAGAGATCATGTCTTTCTCTATGTCAAAATGTACTCAGCAAGAAAGGACTCTTCAATCTGCAGTTGCTCTGCTTTCAGTGGATACTGGGTGGCTGCAGATGGAGGGTGTTTGCAAGGCCTCTTCAGCTCAGCCGCCTTTGGCAGCTTGTCACACAGGTGGAAAAAAACACGCTGATGTGTCAAAGTTGGCATGTAAAAGGACTTCTTTTTCAGGCACATTTCCAGCCCCTCTTCCAGAACTGAAGAAGCCAGGCCTTGTCAGATAAGAGGACCAGAACTGAATTAAATGTAGGAAGAAAATAGATATTTTTGCCAACTTGACTCTTGAAAGCACCGGATTTACTTCGGTTGACCTCCTCTGTGCCACCCTGAGAAAACCTCATCCTAATGAACAATTGCACCTTATTTTCCTTCTGTTCTAAAGACTGCTCTGGCAAATTTTTATAAGGAAGCAAAAGATGAGTTACTACGATAGGAGTATTTTCTTTCTTTGCGTTAGTATGATATGGAGACTTAAACTTTGAGAATTAATAATCTCATTAACTATGAGTTTGTCCTAGTTACAGGTGCATGTTTTGGTCAGCTGTTATTTTTAGAGCTACAAACGTGTTTGATCGCTGGACTAGAGTTCTGCATTTTGTTAAGGTGTGAATTTTTGTTAACTCAGATCTGCTGAAACTTGCACATAGTTTGTGTAGCATTCTTCAGGATCTGGCTTCTTCAATACAAACTTCAGGATGGCTGTATTGCTTATGGGGTTCAACCTGCACGTGTTTCAGAACATCTGAAGTTTAAATAAAAAGGTTTTTCTGCTGTGTGTTCTTGATATAATTTGGGAAGAGATGCAGAGCAGATTGGAAGACATTTTT
>VXAD01006258.1:939172-1037564 GCA_013399195.1 Dicrurus megarhynchus
ATGTCCTGGACATGTCTTGAAATAATAGCCTTATGAGAAAGAGGGGCATGAGCTCCTCCAGCCCTGGCTTTGGGCACTGGTTCCCATTGCTTGTCCATCAAGTTCTCACCTCTCCTTGCCCAGCCTGATGGTTCCTCATTCTGCTCTGTTTGCCATCTGCAGCCTTTTCAAACAAGTTGCTCTTGGGAGAGGAGCTGTGTACAGCCTGTTTGCAGAGATCATGTCTTTCTCTATGTCAAAATGTACTCAGCAAGAAAGGACTCTTCAATCTGCAGTTGCTCTGCTTTCAGTGGATACTGGGTGGCTGCAGATGGAGGGTGTTTGCAAGGCCTCTTCAGCTCAGCCGCCTTTGGCAGCTTGTCACACAGGTGGAAAAAAACACGCTGATGTGTCAAAGTTGGCATGTAAAAGGACTTCTTTTTCAGGCACATTTCCAGCCCCTCTTCCAGAACTGAAGAAGCCAGGCCTTGTCAGATAAGAGGACCAGAACTGAATTAAATGTAGGAAGAAAATAGATATTTTTGCCAACTTGACTCTTGAAAGCACCGGATTTACTTCGGTTGACCTCCTCTGTGCCACCCTGAGAAAACCTCATCCTAATGAACAATTGCACCTTATTTTCCTTCTGTTCTAAAGACTGCTCTGGCAAATTTTTATAAGGAAGCAAAAGATGAGTTACTACGATAGGAGTATTTTCTTTCTTTGCGTTAGTATGATATGGAGACTTAAACTTTGAGAATTAATAATCTCATTAACTATGAGTTTGTCCTAGTTACAGGTGCATGTTTTGGTCAGCTGTTATTTTTAGAGCTACAAACGTGTTTGATCGCTGGACTAGAGTTCTGCATTTTGTTAAGGTGTGAATTTTTGTTAACTCAGATCTGCTGAAACTTGCACATAGTTTGTGTAGCATTCTTCAGGATCTGGCTTCTTCAATACAAACTTCAGGATGGCTGTATTGCTTATGGGGTTCAACCTGCACGTGTTTCAGAACATCTGAAGTTTAAATAAAAAGGTTTTTCTGCTGTGTGTTCTTGATATAATTTGGGAAGAGATGCAGAGCAGATTGGAAGACATTTTTTCTTTATTGTGATGAACAGTTAACCTATGCCATACTGATTTATGAGACTTCATTTTGTATTTTGCAACTTGGTCAGCAATTCATAAACTTTACAGAGGATCCCTGGAAGTGTTCAAGGCCAGGCTGGATGGGGCTTTGAGCAATGTGGTCTAGTGGAACCCCTACCCCCAGGGGTTGGAACTAGATGATCTGTAAGGTCCCCTCCAACTCTAATTTTGGTGTATTTTTCTATAGGAAAAGTAATTTAAGTCTGTAGTGAAAGAATTGGAGCTCATAGTAATTTAATTACTTTGTGTTCAGTGATCTTTTCTGTTCTCATTGTCCTCAGTAAAGAAAAGAATTCACACAGCAGGGGACTTGCTTTGTCTTTGTTATGTTTTATTCAGACCTGAGTTTATTCTTGTAGCCAGTGTTCAAGAAAGCCAAGGGCTGCACACATTTGCCATGTTAAATACAAATGTATGTTGCATGCTTCTGTTTAACAAAAGGTTGTATTTTTAATGAATCATGTTAATTACAAATATTCCAAGGAAGGTGGTTCAGGTCATACCAATTAAGTTTTACCTGAACAACTTCTAGGTAAAAATTGAGTGAGGCATATGTATCTATCCCGTGACATATACATCTTATTATTTAAAGTACTGTAAATCAAATTAGTTTAATTTGAGAGTAGTTGAAGGGTTTTGTTATGTCTTTTTATAGGTAATCAGTTGACCACTGGTAACTGCATATGTCAGCAAATCCTGAAAGGGCAGAAGTACTCAGTTCTGATTTTTTTTTATCCCTGTGGAGAAGTTGGGCATGTAGTAATGTCCTACTTTTTAAACTGAATCTGTTTTTCTAGTAGTTGGAATTTTGAGGACTGTAAAAAGTTTACTCTGGCAGTATCTGGGAGCGTGCTTGTAAACATATATTGTGCCTTTTTTTGGTTTTGTTTTGGCCCTTACAGAGCCAACAGTGCGGGCAGAACTGATGGAACAGGTGCCTCATATTGCTATGTTCTGTCAAGAAAACAGACCTTCAATCCCTTATGCTTTTTCCAAATACTTACTACCTATTGTGGTGCGATACCTCGCAGACCAGAATAACCAGGTAAGTTTCTTGTAGGAGTAGTTTACTGTCTGGTGAAATAAATGTTGTGATGCCAAATCATTTAAATTTAGCATTGTACAAGCGCGTAATATTTCGGGATTTAAGGATTTTGAATGGACATGAAATACATGGTACTATGAATTTCTTTAAAGAAAATATTAAAGATAAATTTTTAAAGAAAATGTAATGATGGTTTTTTACATCTAACATGATCTGTCCTGATTTGGGGCCTTTCATCTGGTATTGTATTCGTATGGACAAAATCAGTCATTTAGACTTAGATAGCTTAGATAATTTAAATTCTGGCAAAAAGGAACAGTAGTAATGAAAAATTGGGTCCTAGATATAATTCAGTTTTTTAACACCATTATGTACCTTCATGACCAGTTATTTGTATATCAGTCCAATAAAGGTTTTGGATTGAAGTCATGTGGTTTGTTTCTCTGCAGGTATAAATTAGCTTGTCCAGAGCTTTCTTGAGGCTTCTCCAGTCATTTCAGACTAGATTAATGCTCATTGATACATTATTTTCAGTATTTTAGGCCTCTTGAGTTTGTCACTTTTTTCCTTGCCCTTTTCAAAATTTACATAGTTAAAAACAGGTACCCAAAACCTATTTTTCTTAGTAGTTGTTTTGCTAATTCATGTGTAGTACAACAACCCTGCTTTTGTTTGATGTTCTCTTGCTTGGAGATTCAGTGATTCTTTTCATTGTTTTAACCTCTGTTGGATGGTTCATTGGGCTGCAGATCTCTGAAACAAAGAGCTCAAAGGTGTTTCCAAAGTGGCTGCGTTGCAGTATGTGTAGTCTCTTGCTGTATGTAGTGTTTTTTCCTCTGATGAAATGACTCCTTTGAGAGGCAGGGGTTAGCCAGCTATGAAGTCAATAATGGGTGTCTTATTTTTGTACAATTTTTTAAAAAAATGGGACTAAGCAAAATTGTGTCTCAGTATTTAAAAGCATTGGAAATAAGTGCAATTATTCCTTGCCAGCCTATTTCTTGTTAATCTCAGAAAAGAGGATTTGTTAAGTAAAATTCGTGTTCTTTAAAACTTTGTTACTCTCCATTAATTGTGCTGCTTTTTCTTCATGCGTTGCATGAGCTTTGCCATGATTGCTCTTTTTGACACTGAAACAAGCTGTGTTTGAACCCAAGAAACACCCTTATATTGTCAACTAAGGCAGCTGTCCACCTCCATACTTCCCAAAACACAGGACAGCAAGCATGAAGTGCTTGCAAAAGCACTTGTGGAGCACTTGTCCTCTCACTGGGTGCAGTTAGTACTGCTGCGTGTTGGTATGCAGGTACAGCTTCCAAAATACAGGACACATGTATTTCAATAAAAAACCTCTCTTTGAATTATTTGGTTAGTTTTTGTCTTTCTATGGCAGGTAAGAAAAACAAGCCAGGCAGCGTTGTTAGTGCTGTTGGAGCAAGAGCTCATCGAGAGATACGATGTGGAGACCAAAGTGTGTCCTGTGCTGATAGATCTGACAGCTCCAGACAGCAACGACGATGTGAAGACAGAAGCTGTGGCTGTAAGTAACAGGAGTACCAAATCACACAGCCTAAGGTTTGCCTGAATGCTTGATGCAGTGCAGTGGTGGTGGTGGTGTTTCCAAGTTGCACAGCCATTCCTAAAGAGAAAATGTTATATTCCCTCTACTCCATAGCAAGTCTGTAACTTTCTCCATGCTGTGTCAGTGCTGTACACTCTGGTCAAGTTTAGATTTAAATTCAGTAGCTTATATATGCGGTAAAAAAAAAGCCCAGCTGGAGAAGACAGTGCAGGGGGTTCATTTTATTGACTCCTAAAGCATCTGCTGTGTTGGCTTTTTAGTTTTTTGAACGTTTGCCTGTTTGTTTTATGGAAGTTTAAATTGCCTGTGTGGAAAATTTCCATCAGTGCAAAGGTTTTAATGCCTCAGTTCTGTTGCTCTTTGCTGTATGTCTTGTTCTCTTTATTGATTTTGTTTTGTTTTGTTGGACAAAGTAATAAGCATCTGAGTTGATTACCTCATGGTTGGTTGGTTGGTGGTTTTCTTTTTTTGCATTAGAGACAACCTCCGTAATTAAAATTTATGTGTTGAATTAAAATAGTGAGCAGATTAGTTAATTTATAATGGAGAAATGGCAGAAAATGTATGCCCTTTTGTTTCCATTGGGTTTTTGCAATTTATATTGATGCTTTTTGCTGGATTTCTTTTTTTTTCTTTTCTTTCTGCTTGAGAGAGAACTCATTTAATATTTTACTTTCCTACTGTGGCTGGACTGATAAACAATAACCAGGCCCCAGCACTGTTGCATTTGATACCAAATTTCTAGTGCTTCTTGATGAAGCTTATGACTACATAAGGGAATAAAGTATAAGCAGATTATTTTTATCTGTCTTTGTGGTTTTGAAGGTATTGAAACTTGACAGAAATTTCTGTAGCTCATCAACCCCCTAGAGGGTTATTATAGGAGGGTTATTAATCTCTATTATAGGAGAATGAATGTAAGTAGTTCTACTGACATGATTAGGAAAGGTATACATAAAATTATTTTAGGTTTTTAAAGCTAATTTTTTTGAAAAATTTCAGTACAAATCAGAATGAAAGAGCAGTTAAGAGGGAAGAGTGCTTTATTTGGTGTGATACATTTCTTTGGGAATTTTATGTTTGGGAGTTGCATGTATGCAGTGTAGAGTGTTGTAATTAATAAACCATACAGGACTCGGAAGTCTCTTAACCATATTAACTGTCAATAATTTTCTGTTAATTGTACATATATACATTCATTAAGTATTGCAATAGTGAAAGAATCTTGTAATGTGTTTTTTTTTTTTTTTCTTTAGAAGTCTGGTAACATATAAAAGTAATTTCTGAGAGTCCAGTTATCTTTGTTAGCTGGGAATTTGATTCAGTTTAGTGGAAGACCAATGTCATCGTCTACACCTGTGTTGTGTCATGACAAGGAAATGGAGGGAAACAGTTTTTCTGCAGAAGAGGCCACACCTTTTCAATTCAAATGGGGTTTTGTTTTCAATATTTTTCCACAGTTTTCAATAAAATTATGTTAATTAGAATGAAGAGTAGATGTAAAAAGCCTCTGTTTAGCTGACACGGAACGGTGTGTTGTGCAAGCACCCCTGATTAGTGTCTGTCTTGTCGTTAGATTATGTGCAAAATGGCCTCCATGGTTGGCAAGGACATCACGGAAAGACTTGTGCTCCCCAGGTTTTGCGAGATGTGCTGTGACTGCAGGATGTTTCATGTTCGTAAGGTATGAATTACGAGTGTCTGGTCTAGGTTATCTGTGAAAAACGTGTCATGGGCTTGGAACTTGCGTGTGATTAAGAAACTTTGCTGGTAGATCTCATTTGTAACATGTGTAAGTGAAAGCTATGGGGGTTTTTGTAGCTCACATTTCCACAGATTTTGATATTTGACACTGAGATTTTTTCCAGAATCACTGCCCATATTACTAGAAACAAAGAAAGAGTCTGCTTGTCCTTATGCTGTAGATAGCTGCAGTGTGATTGGGCATATGTCCTTATGATTGTGTTGGTAGCCATGAGAACGTGAACCAACTGTGGCTGGTACAGCATCAGCCACCTGAGCTCATGTCTCTGTGTGTAGATTGAATTAAAGGTGTTCCTCTTCATTGAAGATGAAGTAAACCAGTACTCCATCATGATATTTCAGTGTGGAGGCTGTGCTTTGGTCTCATCCTGCCATTGAATAGCTTATATCCCTTGATAACTGCATGTGTTCTTTAATTTGACAGCAGTTTAAATGCATTTTATCCTCTTTTCTTTTCATTTAAATTTTGGGGTTCTTCTGTGATTAAAAAAGACTGATTAATTTTGAAGAAAAAGAAAACTGTTTATTTTTTTAAAGCCATGAAAATTGATGGAATGGGAAAGTAGCTTATGATGAATTTCCACCAAAACATGTTTCTATGGTTTTAAAAGTTATTTGGTTTTTTTTCCCCTTTGATTTTGCTGGATTAAAACTGTGGTCTTAGTCATTATTTCTTGCATTCTGTCTGCAAGGTATGTGCAGCCAATTTTGGAGATATCTGCAGTGTGGTTGGACAGCAAGCCACCGAAGAAATGCTGGTAAGCCATTTCTGAAAGGGTTTTTCTTCTTAAATGCAATTCAGGAGTGGAGCCAGATAAAAGTACAAAAGAAGGGCAGCTCATGAGAGATTGCAGATACAGGGGGAGTGTGGCAGGGGGAAATAAAGTGCTGGGAGTGGTGAGGCTTATGTATTGATTTAATCTCTTCAAGTCAGTTTTCCTGCCTTAAACAGCCTCCTGGAAAGGAGGGAAAGAGAAAGAAAGGTAAAGGAAATAAATGAATCTCGGCAATAACAAATTCAAAATGGAAAAGCAGGGAAGTGGATTGAAGGGTGAGAAGAGGATCCTTAACTGTGCCCACATTCCCATGGTGGGTCCAGGGAGCCTAGTGGATGTTGCTGGATTTGGAAACATGACAGGGCTAGGGAGCAGAAATCAGCTTTCCAGTCTCTGGGATCCCTCTTCAAGCTTTTTCCTCTTGGGAATGTGGACAGTGAGCTTGTTGAGGGCCAGCAGAGGTTGATGGATCAATGCCCTGAGTTAGTGAGGGACTTATATGGACAGAGTGTAAATGCAGGCATGACTTCAGTGGGAGGCTCTGCAGCCTTTTGCAGTTGTGGTGTTGGGGTGGATAGGCCTGTTGTGGCTCTCAGGGCATTTCTTATGCTCTTACAGCATTTGCTGCGTTTTTCTCTAGCTATTGAGTGATTCAAGTCATTTGGTAATGAAGTTTAGTTGTGTGGATTTGCATCCCATATGCTTCCTGATTTGGGATGTAAATTGATTTCTCTCGCACAACTGCCCTTTTAGTGATTAGCGTAATGAATTTGGATTAAAACTTCGTAGAGGGTGCAGTTAGACTACTATGAAATAAAAAAGTGATGATTATTTCATTTGAAAGCAATAATGTTTGGCAGGACAGCTGGGGTTCTCTTTCTATAACAGAAAATGCCATTTTCTGCTCTTTTTGGATTACTGTTAGGAAAAAAAGAGGGGTGTGAAAAGCTGAATGATAAAACTTCATTTTCTAACCTAAAAGCTTTTTTTAATTAGAGGCAAAGTCCAGAAAACTTGGCTGCAGAGGGTAGGAACAGCTGAACATGAAAAACTGAACAAGGCTGTAGCAACAGCCATTGGATTACTTGTATTTTGTCACTGTGCCTGTTGCAAGCCAAGGCAGCCGTGCATGTCTGTGCCTCACCTGCGCTCTGTCCGCCCTTACCATTACTGTTTTCAAAAAACCCAAGCACCTGAGCAGCTTCAAAATGCTTCAGTTTTATTAGTAAAACCACTGCTCTGTTCAAACATGTTTTCTCTTGAGCAAATGCAGTCTTTCTTTCATTCTCCTGTTCCTCTCTGCAGTTCCTGTCCTGCATTGTAGGATAGAGGGTGGCAGAAGCTGATAAATCTAACAATCAGAAGCGTAGGTAGAAAAGAAGTTTTTTCTTTCTGAAGATGCTGTTCCTTTGCATTTTAGTAAGAATCTTACAAAAAATATGAAGTGGTCTCTGATAGGTAGAATGTTAATCATAGAATCAAAAACTGTTACGGTTTGGAAAGGACCTTAAAGATCATTTAGTTCCAACCTCCCCTGCCATGGCCAGGGATGCCCTCCACTAGATCAGGTTGCTCAAGGCCTTATCCACCTGGCCTTGAACACTTCCAGGTTTGGGGCATCCACAGTCTACCTGGGCAATGTGTTCCAGTGCCTCACCACCCTGACAGTTAGGAATTTCTTCCTAGCAGTGCACCAGTATTATTTTTCTTGTCCCTGCCTTAAAAGAATGGTGTAGACATGAGGTCTTGTCTTATGATAGGTTTGTTGGTCTTGGGGATATTTTTGAAGTTGGGCTTTTTGGTGGGTTTTTTTGGGGTATGAATCAGGGTAAAGAGTTACTGCTTTCTTGCTGTTCTTCAGACGGGTGAATTTTTCTTACCTGTACCCATAAGTAATTCGTAAGCAACTAATTAGAAGGGTGGTGCTACTGAATGTGTTCTTTGTCTTGCAAATGTTAAACTGTGCATCTGAGTTTGAAGGTGGAGAACCAGGTGAAGAAAATGGATGTGAAAAGAGAACTTGTTTTGAAACAAGTGCTGCCTATTAAGACTTGCAAACTCACTCACTATGTTCCTAACAGCTGCCGAGGTTTTTCCAGCTCTGCTCTGATAATGTGTGGGGAGTTAGGAAAGCCTGTGCTGAGTGCTTCATGGCAGTTTCTTGTGCAACATCACAGGAGGTCCGGAGGACAAAATTGTCAACCCTTTTTATTAATTTGATTAGTGATCCTTCACGATGGGTAAGAATTGCTTTTTATTTTTTGAATAACTCTCATATTTGAAGGATTTTACTGCAATACTCCATGTAGAACTTCTCATGGGTGTGGATAATTAAACCTGCTTCATGCACCACAAGCAAAATTGTTCTTAGACTGGTTAGTTCATTGATGGGTGTAGAGAGTCCCTCACATTTTCACTGCAGCACGTAAGAAAAACTGTGTCAGTGGACTAGCTTGTTTTAGCTACAGAACTGCCTGTAACTTAACATTGCTGAGAATCATTAACAAAACTGGAAAATTATTTATGATATATCTGTACTTCTTCAGGTTCCCTACCACTGTGTCCTTTTTTGGGGGAGGGGGTGGTGGAGTTTGTTGTTGGTTTGGGGGATGATTGGTTTTGGGTTTTGTGGGTGTTTTGGGTATTTGCCATGGGGAGTTTTTTATTATTTAAATTTTTATTGTTTCTTGGGCGGTGGGTTTTGGTTTTGTTTTTTTGGGGTTTTTTTGGATGGGATTTGGGGTTGTATTTTTCATTTGTTTTTTGGGGTTGTATTTTTTGTTTGTTTGGGGTTTTTTTTATTACTTGTCTTCTTGAAGATCTACTCTTAAACCTTAAGTTTGTTATTGAGCAGACTGCTTCCAAGAGCCAAGGATCATCTGTACAGAAGCATGAGCTCATGGATCTTGGAAAGTCATGGAAGTTGTAGCCCAGCAGAATTAATCAAATAACAAAAATTGAGATAGAGAATTGTTGAGAAGAGGAGAATAAATACTAGGAGAAAGGAGGAGCAAATCCACAGCATAGCCACATAGGAAGGGGAAAGAAATATAATGCTTATCAGTCAAATTTCTGAAGTGAAATGTCTGTTCACTGTACATGATGTCTTTTTTTTTTCCTTTCAAGTTGTTAAAATTCTCAGCTGAGCTCTCAAATTTACCTGCTTCTGTTATCTGAACAGGTTCTTCCTCCTTTGGTTGTGGGGAATAGCCTGTCAGTTTGGTTACCTGTAGTTTAACTGGTTTCACCCTGCTTTTTCATTTCTCGTAACATTTTTTTTAAACTTGGCACTCTTATGTATACAGCTGGCTGATTCTTTCCAGACAAGAGCCTCTCTGCTCTTGATTTCCTTAGTGGGCTTATGACCCTTTCATTTCCTAGTAGCAGGCATTTTATGTTTTATAGGACAGCAAGATTTATATATATAATTTTGTTTTTTCACCTTGGACCCTTTCCACTAGGTTCGCCAAGCAGCTTTTCAGTCTCTGGGGCCTTTCATATCAACTTTTGCTAATCCATCCAGCAGTGGCCAGTACTTTAAAGAAGAAGATGGTAAAAACCCAGAAGACTCTGGTTCTGCACAGGAAAACAGGTAAATTTGCTAAATCTACAAGTTATTTATGCATCCTTCTTGTTCTTCTGAATGAACTGCAGGTTAGGAAAACTAACTTTCCTGGATAAATTGAATATCTGGTAAATGGAAAGATCTGCATCTTCTCGCGTTCGTATACCAGAATTGGGATATATGTTCTGTGGTGAGATGACTGACTTGATAGACAAGGGAGAGCAGTGTATAGCGTGTACCTGGATTTCAGGGAGGCTTTTGACATGGTCTCTTGTAAGATCCTTGTGGAGAAGCTGCGGAAGTTTGGGCTGGATGAGGAGACAGTGAGGTGGGCTGAGGGCTGCCTGCCTGGCTGGGCCCACGGGCACTGGTCAGCGGCGCATAGCTGAAGGTTAGTAACTGGTCGTGTATATGAGAGGTCAGTATTGGGACCGGTCCTGTTTAACATCCTCATTAGTGATCTGAATGGTGGAACAGGGTGAGTGTGGCCTCAGCAGGTCTGCTGATAACACAAAACAGGGAGGAGTGGCTGATTCACCCACAGGGTCACGCTACCATCCAGAGGGAGATGCGGACGCGCTGGAAAGAGTCCAATGAAGGGCCACAAAATGACAGACTGGAGCATCTCTCCTGTGAGGAGAGTCTGAGAGAGCTGGGACTTCAGCCTGGAGAAGAGAGGGCTCAGGAGGGTCTTACCAATGTTCATAAATACCTGAGGGGAGAGTGAAAAGAGGCTGGGGCTGGCCTCTTTTCAGTAATGCCTACTGACAGGACAAGAGTTAATGGCCACAAGCTGAAACACAGGAGGTCCCCTCTGAACATCAAAACCCAGATTTTTCTCACTGCGAGAATGACCAAGCACTGGCAAAGGTTGTCCGTGAAGACTGTGGAGTATCCATCCTCTGAAATATTCAAAACCTCTCTGGACACAAGTCCTGGGGAGCTGGTTCTGAGTGTCCCTGTTTGAACAAGGAGGTTGGCCCAGGTGGCTTCTAGAGGTCCCTTCCAACCTTGATCCTTCTGTGATTCTATGATTTCTGTTTTGTTATGGTGTAAGTAAATTTACTTTGATAAATAACAAGCTGATAGCATGTGTGTGAATTTTCAAGAGCATAACAAGTTTATTTTGGTTTTTAAATGTCCATTTGCTTTGGCACTCAACAGTGAACAAGTCAGGACCACAGAAGATGTCATAACAGATGAAGAGCACAACAGGACAGAGGATCTGTCTTCACATAGTGATGATAGTGATGATTTTGCAACAGAACTTGAAAATGTCATGGAAGATCAAAATACGGTGTCAAATAACTCCAAGAGGGAAAGTGATTTCCAGACTGAGTCATCCTTCCATTGCACTTTGCCTTCAGAATCTTGTGGGGAAACGGTGGATGAGAATGAGCAGAGTTCTCATTGCTGTACAACAGATCTGCAGGAGGCTGGGCTGAATTCACAGGAAACTTCTCTTTCAGAGCAGGAATTATACAACTCTTTCCATTTTTGGAGGACTCCACTTCCTGAAATAGATATTGACTTTGAGCTTCAGCAGACTTCTGATATAAAACTCGATAGAGAAATTCGGGAACTCACTATGCCAGTGTCTCCAAGCATTCCTATGGCAACAAGGAAAGAATTAGAAGAAATGATAGAAAATTTGGAACCCCATATAGATGATCCAGATGTTAAAGGTATGGTAAAGATACTGAAGCATTTTTAGTGTTTGGAGATACGCATATGTTGCTTCAGCAGTTTGGGCTTTAACCTCTTAGTTCTAAAAGAAGTACTGTTTTCTCCTGGTCCTCAAAGAGACTGAGGAAAACTGATGGTGAACAAAAAGAGAATTTGCATTTGTGTAAAGATGTTTAAAAGGAGTATGATTCCTTTTATAAACAGAATGCACATGCAGTTAGAAGTATAAAGTTGTGACTGCCTGTTTTGACATTATGATTAAATAGATGGTTCAAAGGCATAAGCTGTTGATAAGCAAGTTTATTTCTAATTAGCACACATGCAAAATAAGGCAGATTAAGAGGTTGGGTTTTTTTTAATTATCAGTGTGAATAATGGTTTTCTTTTTATGCATTATCCATTTGATTTTGGATTAAAAAGTCTCCATTTTTTTCTGCAAGGGCTTTGTTATTGCAGTCACATGTTGACGGCTTTAATTCGACAAGTTTGTTGGATGAGGCTGATAATTGATCCAAGCTGAGTTCTTGAAGTGAACACACATTCTCTATTTTAAAAGCTCTTGGAGAGTGGAGAAGGGTTTCATAAGTGTGACAAGGTGGTGGAGCAGCAGTTCAGAGACACCTCCTGAGCTAAAAGGACGTGGCTCTTCTGCACGTACTTACTGGAAATAGGTTTTTCTTTGTATTCATGTGCTGAATAAATTCTAAGGCCCATCAAGCTTGAGTGTCACAGTCAAAAAGTCTGGAGGTACCACTAAGGTAGAAGCCGTATTATTTTGGAGCTGAAGAATCTCTAGGGGTGTAAGTATGCCTCTATACCAGAAAAAGTAGGAGGAAAAGAAGAGGCAAGTTGGGGAAAAACATTTTGGAGTAAACTGATATGCTTTCAGCTTCTTTTATTGTTGTTAGGTTGATATGCTCATAACTTTTCTTAAATCCATTTTGTACTTTTATTTAATCTTGTGGAGTCAGCAGACAAAACTTTGCTGCTTTAGGAGTGCTTTGGGCACTAAGGAAAGGGGTAAGAAAAAGACATCACCCTTGCTGATGACTTCAGTCTTCACATAACCCATCTCTGAAGCCAACTGCAAAAGCTTGCACTGCTGTCCAGGTTTTACTTTGTAAAACTGTTCTGTCTATAGTTACAGAACATACCTTAACACACAGATTACAGTGATTTATGTAGGCATGTAGTTGTACATCCAGAGTTGTCCTGTATTATGGGGTTGTTTATCATGTGCGTTCATGTCTTATTTCAGAGCAGGTTTTTGGAATTCTTTTTGTTTGTTTGTAGTTCTCTTGACTGGATGTCAGGAGGTTTTCTGTGCAGTTGTTGACCAACATTTGCACATTTCAGTAGAAGAAAACTGTTACTAGGTTGTCAGTGCCATGGGTTTCCCCACTTAGGAAAGATTTGAACTATGATTAGCAATGCCATTTATTCTAATTAAAGGTGGCAGTGGGTGGTCTTGATTACTCAGTCAGCTTTGTATTCTGTGCGGTACCTCTGACTTGGTCGAGGCTGTGTACTGAAGCCCCATAAAACACTCCTCCTAAATCTTCTACTCTTTTTTCCTCTTGCCTGTGCTCTCATTACTCGGTCTAAATACTTGAGAAGCTGGAATTTAACAACATGCCTGTTTCAATTTAGTGACATTGCAATTTTAATTTTGCACAAAGTGCAAATACTATTAATTTTGCATGCTTGTCTCAAACACTGTGGCACACATAGAAGTGGTAGGCATCCAGACTTTAGTCTCTGAGTAGCTGACTTAATGCTTATGTTTTGAACCTTACACTTCCTAAACTGTGACAAAAGGTAGACTTGCTCTGGGGGTGATCCAGAAGATCAGAGCCCTGACTGCCTCTTTGCTCATGGCAGTCCCACCTAAGACTGTTGTTGCAAGCTGATGGTATAAATATTCAGTCAAAAGCTTATCTTAATTTGTTTTCATAGAAATTGTATGAAACTACTTCATTTCACAGATAATTTTGTCTCCAGTATACATGGCTTACAACTGTGCCAAACAGCCCTGGTCCCAAGTGGTCCATGGGGTCTTTCCCTGCCTGCACTTTCCCCTCTCTGCAAAGCTGGGCATTATGTTTTTGAGTCTTGTACTGTAAGTAGGCTTTGCTTTGACAGCAATGACTGAGCAAGCTAAGAGTTTTTTTTTTTCTTCTCTTTATTTCTTTTTAAATCCCTGTGATCTTTTTCTTGCACTTATTTTCTTCATTGGCTTGCTGTCACCTAAGTCCTGGACTCCTGCTTCCATGCTGTGCTCCTATCTTTATTGCTGCATTCCCAGCCAAGGGATGGGAGTGGAAGATGCTGTGTTCTCTGTGGTGGGTAAGTGGAGGCCTGCCATACTTGAGAGCTTCCATAGGTACACATCTTCTGGCTTCTATAGAAAATTGGCCAAGCATCCTGAAGGCATGACAAGATGAAGTGATGAAGTGTGTTTTGGGAATGAGACTGCAGTGTGTGATGTTTTGCATGTGTCAATAAGATTAAGTTGTTCAGATGACCTTGACTCTGGCTGTACTTTGCCTCTCCATGCTTGACTGCAAATTCAGCAGCCTTCTCTTGACATGGGTTGTTGGTTGTTTTATTTTTTCTTTTTTTGAAAGCATTTTTTAAACTTATGAGAAGAAGAAAATGAATTCCTGTTGTGTGGAACCATAATGGTACAGGATTTTGGAAGTTTCTTAAGATCACACTGAATTTTTATTATTTGACTCTGCGGAATATTTAGTGATGGTAGTAAGGTGCTGTTCTTCACTGTTCAGTCAGAGGAGGTTGATGATTTCCATTTTGCTAGTTGGTTTCAGAGCCAGTCCCTGACAGCTGAGGCAGATGCGGAGATTCGGTGCTGAAGTTCAGACAGCAATGATTCTTTCTGAGTCAGAAAAGTATGGTTTTGTTGGGTTTTTTTTGGTGTGGTGGTTGTTGTTGTTCCTTCCTCCCACCACACCCTCTGCTTTGCCCTGTGTTCATCCCTAGCATCTACTATACCTGTGTACCCCTATCCCCTCCCTTCCACATGTATTTCCCCTCCTATTTCCTTTTTTATTTTCATTTCTCTTCCTTTCTGGGTTTGGCATTCCTCTACTTCACATGTGTCACTTCACCCTTCTGTTTTGTGTGAGTTGCTTCTCCCCTCACCTGCTTGCAGCACTATAGCAGAAGTATTGAGAACAGAGTAACTCAGTTTTTATCTGAGGCGTCCCTTGGTGTACCCTGCCAATGGGAAGAGTGAAAGGAAAGGCATCACCAGGTTGTGCAGCCCAGAGTATGGCACGTTCAGTGCATATCCCCATCTTCCAGATGTCTTGGATACCAAGCACTAAGGGGTTGCTGTTTACATACACACTGGTCATGGTTATGTGATCTTGGTTTGGTGTTTTGTGCTGGGTTTTTTTTTGACGTGGGGTGGGGGGCGGGGGTGGTATTGGTTTGTTTGGGGGTTTTGCAGTGTGCCTCATTAGAGCAGTTTCTGTTTCAAGCCTTAGATCCTTGCTTCAAGGCATGGAGACTGCAATTTTTTAACAGTAATCAGTAACCATCATAGAATATTTTTTTCCCTAGTCTCGTTCTCAAAAAAGGATGAACTGCTTTACCTGGATCTCGCTCTTTACCTTGGGGCTTTCCTTCCAGAGCTAGCTTATTGCCAGAGTGACGAATCTGAGTAATAGGTGGTTGAGCAGTCAGCAACTGAGATAAAGACAGCCTGTCTTCTCACAGGCAAACTGCTGGCTAGCTGTGCAAAGTTAAGCACTGGTATTGTAATCCCTGTTAAAAGGACCTTTCTAATCCACTGGCCAGACATTGGAAGGTCTCAGACTGGGAGATGGGAACCTGCATGTTCCTCTGAAGCATGCCAGCTTTTTTAAAATTATCACAGGGTTTTTATTCAGGTCACGTTTTTCCAGTTCCCTGAGGCTGCTGCTGTCTTCACTTCCTTCAGAGGTTGCTTTTCTTTCCTCAGATGTTTTTATTTCTTTATTTTTCTTTCCATGGACACTTTCTTCAACTGGCTTTATTTCCTTACATTCTGCATAGGGTTAAATCATGTAATATCAGCTTTCTTTAATATTATTTGGGGGAATAGAGGAAGCCTGACTTGCAGGTTACTGAGGCTAACTCTGGCTTATGCCAGTTACAAGCTGCTTTGCCAAAAGGAGACTAATAGGGATAAAGCAGCCCAAATGTGGGGTCAATTGATCCCATAAGAACTATGTTTATAAGTTAGGTTACTGGCACTGCCTGCAATAACAGTCTAAAATAATGTTGTTTATGGAACAGTAAGTGTGGAGTAAGTGGAGAAGAAATTGTTTTTATGTTGCAGTTACTTCATCTCTGTACCCATTAATGCAGCCCATACCTTTTGCCTCTGAGTAAGAAGTGAGGGTAAGGAAGGCAGATCCTTTAGAAAAAAAGAAAGGAAGGAAAAAGAGAGGAAAAAAACACCACCAGTGTCTTCTAGTGAAACATCAGGAGAAACAGAAAACAACAGTAAGGCTTATTGAAAGGACAGAAACTCCTGAGAACCAGGAAATTCAGTAAGACCAGATAAAATGTGGTTTAGAATTTATAGATTGTACCAGTTATTTTAGGATGCAGGTGCAGTAGCCAAGAGTAAATAGTTTCTTGTTCAAAAATAGATCTCATCTGAAGCAAAAGTTGAAGAAAGAGTTAATTAATGGTCTAAGATCCAGTGGACATTGACTTTATCTGAGCAATGTAGTACCTGAGTTCTGTGCTATGTGCAAAATGGACCTTTACTCTCCAGTTTTTCCTGATGGTAGTTGTGAAAGCTGGTTAGCCAGCAGATGCCCTTCCAGTCTTCCTACCCATACTTTGCTTCCTAAGAGCTCTGAAGCATTTCTCTGTCATTCATGAAAGGGGAGCCTTTACTTGAATTTGAAATGATTTTCTGGAAACCATTGCCTGTCTCATGTCAGTAGGAAATCTCTTTGTGAGAGATGAGGAGCAGCAGCAATGCTTGGCTCTTCTTTTAGCTAGGACCTTAGGATGTTTATGGACTTCAGGTCATTCACCTTTCAGTGAATGGCAGCACTGAAGTCACGAATAAGCGCTGAAAGAAGACAGAAGGCACTTGCCAGTCAGTGAAATCCTTGTTTGGCTTCTCCTGTCCTTGACCCCCACTTCTTGAGATTGTAGAATTGACATGAAGCTGAGGAAATGCACATTTTTGTCATGTTTCTTCTAGGGCAGGCAGAGGAAATGAGGATGGGTGTTGTCTCCATCCTGTTAAGCCCCTAAGCAAGGGTGGTCCAGGTGTGCAGGCTGACAGTGAGACATGGGTTGGGAATATGTCTTGGAAGATTCACACACTGTCGATACTCTTGTTACTAGAAGTAATCTTTAAAGCTCCGTTTGGATTTTTCAGTAAATACATAAACAGTGTTGAAGCAGTTTGTGTTTACTGAGTCAGGGCAAGCTTTCTTGACTTTTAAGTGAAGGTGAGAGGAGTGCACATTTTCCATGAAGTTGTCCTTCATGGAAGAGGTCTTCAAGAAAAATGTCTCCTTAATGTTCAGCAGAATGTAATTATTTTTCATTTTCTTGTTGGATTTCTCTAAATAAAAATAAAGCCAGGTATTTCTTGCCCTAGCATAGCCACCTCTTTTGCCTGGTTTTGGGGTGATTTATGTAATGTTTAAGTTTTGGGGAAATTTATTAACCTTGATCTTTTTTATTCTCATGGGTCTTAAAGTTCATTAGTTTATCGTTAGTGAAGTAACACTTCAGGAGCGAGGTTGTAGCAAGCTCTTGTTAGTTTTAAAAATGGCAAAATTCCTTATTTTTATATCTTTATATGTAAATTATATATAATATATATCTAATCTATATTTTTCACATGTTTTATAGTGGAAGCATTAGTATGATGATGGTTATACTTGAAGTTTTTAATGATGTGTTTTTCTTGTTGAGGAATACAGTAATACAGCAAGAATATCTTTGGGTTATTGTATCAGAAATTTGACAGAGAGTTAGCATTGCATGTTGTAAAGAACTGTCTTTATTCCTGCTCATCAGACTATACTGACAAACCAGTGAACTCATTGTGTGTTTTCTAGTTTTTGCTAGATTTTGCTAAGGTTTCTAATCTAAGATTTTGCTGAACTAACAATTTTTGTTTCTTGTAATATTTCATATCTATTTTTTCTATCTACAAATGAGTCCAGCTTTGTTTAGTTCTTGTTGACAACCATATGCAGAAAGCTAGAGGGAGAAATTCAGAATTCTGTAGCTTAATGTGGCAGTATGGGATTAAAAACAAGCATATGGTTTGTCATGTATTTTCACAGTGAACATTTAAGAAACCTTGGAAAAGACAAAATCTATGAGGAACAGATCTTCTGGATGGCTGAGTAAATTTAATGAGTGAGGTGATTATTCCTCCTTACCTTCTAGGAAAGAAGTGGAGGAGGAGAGTGGCAGGGTAGATTAATCTGTACTGAATTGTGTGTCCCTTGCAGCTGAGATTGCCTCTGATACCTGATCTCAGGCCAGGCTATATTCAGGGAACATTGCTCAGCAAAACTTTTTCTAATTGGCAGTAAACAGAGGGATGGAAAGCAGAGCAGCCTCAGAACTGCTGGATCTTTTCCAAAAGAGTGGATAGCAGTATGAAATGCTAATGCTTTCTTTAGATGAATAAGAGAACATCAAACAGTACAACCTTCTTATTTGTTTTGAGGATCCAGGAAGGCTGAAGTATTGGGTCTGGGATCTTTTTATACATGCTTTAGAGTTCCTAATAAATATAAGAATTTAATGAACATTTATAGAGGGAGAAACATCCTGTCAGAACTGAAATCCTTTGTGTCTTAGTAAACCTGTTCTCAATCTTTATTTGAATTACTTTGCCCTTCTTTCTCTTAGTTCCACCTCCCACAGATGGCCCAGTCTGTAAGTTAATATTCATGGGCTGTTCTGCCCCAAAAAATCTATTTGCACCATTAATATTTACTAAAATTCTTAAAGAACCGATCCTGTCATAACAGCAGTCTCCTTATTCCTGCTGGGTTTTGGGTTTTGTTTATTTATTTTAGTTTTAAGGATGAATTTCACTGGACCATGGTTTGGTTGAGTACCCTAGGAAAAGAGTGGGGTGTTAATCTAGCACTTTAATTGTCCCTTGTTTGGGATTTACCAACAGCTAATTATCTGTTTTGTACCTCTCCTGTAGTTCCTCCACCATCTTTCAGTTAATTAGTCACTGTCTAAAAGTTTTGTTGCAGTTTAGTCTCTCATGTATTTCTCTTTCATGTACTGCAGCACAAGTGGAGGTGTTGTCTGCTGCACTCAGAGCATCCAGTTTGGATCCTCAAGAAGAGACAATGGGCAGTGTTGGCAAGGGAACAGATTCACAGACTGAACTAACCATCAATGACCAACAAAGTTTTAAACCTATACTGGGTGATATTGTGCCTTTAATTGGTGACACTGTTGAGGTAAGAAGCGAGTTTTGTACTTTATTTTTTTCCCATTAGGATTTCCAGGGCTCCAGTAACAGAGCTGTAATTTGCATTCATGTGAGAATTGCAGCCAAATGCTTTCTACTTTTGGCTGGTGTGGCATTCCCTTTTGTTGGATGTTATTGAAGTGCTAGCTGCTAAAATAAAATTATTTGTGTTGGGTGCCTTTGTTTCTGACAGTTCTGTGCTTGTCCATGTAAATACTTGAAACTGTTTCTGTTAAAATCTCCATTGTGACTGTCGCATTTGAAGATGTTTTAATGCTACCACAGTTTATTACCGTGAAATTGCCTTGCTTAAAACAGACTCCTGCTGACAATAAGTGAATCATCTTCTCCAGTGCCCCTCCCTGAACCTGGAGAATGAGGTACTTTGTTCCCTTTGCTCCCTGTTGAATTGATTTATAGTAGTTCACTAGTCTGCATCAGAGAAGTTCAGGACCTGCAATCGAGATGTTGCGTGGTCTGCTGGAAGTTATTCTAGCAATCAGTAACATCTCGAAGTTTTTTGCACGCACTTCTTCAGCTCCCCTCTCCACTCCCTGCCCAACTGTAGTTGTGGCATTTGATACTCTTTTCTGTTCTTTGCTGTGTCAGGCCAAACCCACTACATTCACTGTATGGAATGCCACATGCTCGGGTGGTATTAAATGCTGTTGCTGTTACAGAAAGCAACGGTTCCAAAGCAGGCTCCATAAAACCAGAGCAAGTGATTTATTGAATCATACTGCTGAAACGGTGTTTTCCAGATGAAATTTAGACAAATGCTTTTGAAATGTCTAGCAGTTAATATAAGTTCAGTGCAAGCATTTTCATCCTTCTTTAATTAGAGCAGTGTTTCTTGATGGTATTTAATTAACTTTTTCTGTAAGCTGTTGGACTACCATCTAGACCAAAAACATACGAGGAGTTCAGGAATGTGACATTTACTTGGATACTGCTGATTATACACAACCATAATTTAACTCTACAAATGTGGTTTGTTTCAAAAACACCAGCCTGCCCCTGATTCCTTTATGTCAGGCTCAGTATGCTTTTATACTCATAGAATCTGTTGTAGTCACTTCTTTCTAATGCTAACCTAAAATGACAGTGTACATTTATCCTCTGTTCTTAAGAATTTTGGGGGTGGTGAGGGTGGTGTTTGTTCAGAGGGACCTGCCCTGCATTTTATGTTTTTGTGTACAGAGTATAGTGCTGACAGAAAGTTTAAGAACCAGTCACATTGCTGGTATATGTTGATTTTGCATGTTTCAGTTTTATGCTTTAAAAGGATGCTCTTAATCTGTCGGTTCCTTGTTTGTTACTGGCACTGAATCAAGGCCTCATTTTACAAGTGAGCAGATATTACAGAGGTGACCTAGAATTCTGGAAATCAAGCTGTGATCTGTTGAGCAAGTAGACTGTTGCCCCTAGCAGTGAAGAGATCTCTGATTTTCACAGGTGGTTGTTCAGATTTTTTAGTTTAGTGCGGGTTTTGTTGTTGTGGTGATTTTCTTCTTTTTGTCTTTGCTTGGGTTTTTTCAGTCTCAGCATAGAAAGTGTCAGTAGGGTACTGGACACTTGAGAGAAATCAAGTTCAAGCATTTTATATTGGAATGCAGCCTGCACAGTTCTGGACATGTACCAGTAAGCAAAACCACAGTTTGCTTGTCATTTGGCAGCTGTATTGGCTCATGAAGGAGTTAATGCTGCATGTTAAAGAGAGATTCTCTATTCAAATGAAAATAAATGGTGTAACAGAGTGAACCAGTAAGGTTTTGGGACATGACGAAGCTTGTTTGTTGAGGGTAGCTGTTCATTTTTTCTCAAGAGGCACTGTTTTTATTTTCTTTAGGTTGTATGTTCTCTATCAGGTTTGATAAGAGGATGGGTGTGGGAATCTGTTTTTATTTGGAGGTAGAGGGAGAAAGGAAACTGGGCTAAAACCTTCCCACTCCTGTCTGGCACAAGTTCCTCTCTCTAAGAAAAGGATGAATGCCAGGAGGAGATGGACCCCTGACATTGGCCTTCTCTTTGTTTGGGCCAGCTGCCCTGTCAGGAAACACCAGCACTGCTTGTCCTGGTGTGCAGCCCTTGATACAGAGCAGAGATCTTTGGAGCACAACCCCAGAGCTCTTGTTACACAGCCGAGGGAAGCTTCACCTTCACCATCTGTAAGGCCATGACAAAGATTTTGCATTTGGTACACAAGCTTTCAGGCTAAACCCTGCTGAATTTTCATGCTATGGCTCTCTGCAATGCTCAGTTTGGTGTCTGTGTAGAAGTAGTACAGATGGAACTTCATCTTCAGGGATAGAGATACTGCATAACCCAAATACTGACTGATGGCTGTCATTCTTCTGTACTGAAGCTCTTCCTCTCTGGAATGCATATTTGACTTTAAAAGTGGCTGGGTAAAAATGTTCCCATCTGTGAAACCCTCCATTATATTCCGTTGTTTGACTTGGTTCAATCCCTGAAGTATGATTTTTTTAAGCTTAGGCTTTTGGAAATGGGGTAGCAGGTAATGTGAGATGGAGTCCTTTCGTTTTTATTGTAACAGAATGGATGACTAACCTCTGGTCCCATGCAGGCTGGCAGCTCAAGGAAAGCACTGTGGCTAGGGTGTACTGGCTGCCTCATAATTCCTTGGTTTGCAAGAGGTCAAAGCTGGTGACTCTGGCAATGCTGAAAATAATCTCTTTTTCAGGTGGAAAAAAAACACAAAAGGCTAAAAAAGAGTGAAGGATGAATTGACTGTCAAACTAAAAATCCTGTGAGCCTCCGAAGGTTTTATAGTTGGAGCCGTATGCTGCTGGACACACTTAGTTATGGAGTTGCTTGCAAATCTGTTATTTCCTTGGCTCTTTAATACCTTCTTGCTGCTGCTTCTGAGCCTGACAGGTGACATGAACTGCTGTGCCAGAGATATGCAATTGCCTCACAGTTCTGCCTATTCTTTATCACCTGTAATTACACCTCAGCAGCTAAAATTACAGCCCAGTGCTTAGATGAAAGCAGCTCATGGAGGAGGAAAAAGTAACTGTCTGAAGTCAGACCAAGCAAGCCAGATTGTATCCTGGAGGCTTTTTTTTGAAGAAGTTTGTAGTTTGCTGGAAAATTCTTGTCAAAATGATCTGAACAGCTGGTGGAAGTAGGCATGTTCTCGTTGCTTGTGTTGACCCTGGGAGCTCACCCTGCAGCATCTGTGAATAGATAGATACCTTGGCTCAAATGTAGCAAAAATGCCTTTGTCCTGTTCCACCACACAGCAGCCTGATCTACTTTTCAGATATTCATGGCATACTGCTTGAAATTCATGGTTTGATATGCAAAATCCATTGTATTTGGGGAGCTCCACTTGTAATGAAAGCGTCCGTGCTGCATCCCCCTGGCAGCACAGTTTATTGCAGCCCATCTCACCTCTGCCTCTCTTCTCAGAGTCTCAGCCCTTATCCTCAAGGCCCAGATGTGTAGCCAGGGTGCTAAAATGATTGCTAAAAATTATTTTAATAGGACTGCTGAGAGGGGTGATGACTGTTGTCAGCAGCTGTGGCCAAGTAGGACTCAGTTTTATAAGGTGAAGCTTATGCATAGAGAAGATTATAGAATAATCACCTCTAGAAAGGGTGCAACAGCATGAGTCTCATCAGGTTCTACTCTTCGGTGTGAGGGTGGCTTTGTTTTGACCTTTTTCTAGCACAAATCCAAAGCAGCAAATCCAGCAAAATCAGCTACAGGTGTTTTCTCATTTTCCATTCAGGGGAGAAGTAATGTGACCCATATGTTAGTTACATTTTCCTTAATGCAATCTCAAAGGTACTCTTCTCCTGTGATTTTCATTCCGTAAGAACCAAAATGGAGCACAAAATAAGACGAGCTTGTTTCAAATTGAAAGCAGGTTTGTCTTGCAGACCTTTTGATTTTGGGTTGCAGCAAAATTGTATTTGATATTAGAACATGTATTCCTTTAATCTAAGAAATAGACTCTGAGGTGAGGACAGCACTTCTTGATGTTGGCCTTTCTTTTGTGTTTAATCTTGGAGTGTGTTTTGTGTGACCTTTTATTTTCTTTTTTTCACAGAGTATGGATTCTGCACTTCACTATATTCATAATGATTCAGATTTGAGTACCAACAGTAGTTTCAGCCCTGAAGAAGAAAGAAAATCCAAAGTACAGGTAAATGACAGTGACTTCTGGTTTTCTTATATGTATCAGATAAGTGAAATTTCTTTTATGTGTATGGGGATTTCCTTTATCCCCTTTTTCATTCAGTCATTTCTGACATGATATAATTTCTATTAAATACCTCTTAATTAAGTAGTTTTAAAATATTCCTTGTTCCCAGAGATAATGGGTTCATTTAGCAGTTGCTTCTTTTACATTTATGCGTGAGAGATGACAGTATTTTTTTTACAAGAGATAACAGTTGTTACAGATCTTCAGGCTTTCATTTTAGTTTAGTTTTCTGTGGAAAGCATGCTGTAATGGGAATTAGATTATTGAGGAAACAGGATTTTTTTTTTTTATTGCATGTTTAGAGAGGAACCACCCCCATTCCTTGATAGCTTTTTGCAGAACAGTTGTGAAAGTGTTTCATTAAGCTGGAACTGCCTCTGGTATTTTTTCCAAAAGGAATCAAATGTTTGTTGTTCCATCGTTCAGTATTATGTTGGCTCGGTGCATCAGTGGGATTCCTTGAGTGAGGACCTCAGTCCGTCTCTTGTTCTTGTGAGTGGAGCTGTTCGGCAGCTGTGTTAGGAAAATGCTCTCGTGCACCCCTTAATAGAGTCAGTCCCTGACACAGCTGAAACAAAGGCAGTAGTGAAGTCAACACAAAGAGGTTTTCACAAAATTTTGGTTCAGATGCTTTACTTTCTCAGTGAACAGAAGGACTGGTTTTCACCGGAGATCTCTTTGTCTCTGGAGAAGCCTCTTCCTCCCTGTTGACTATTCAGGGAGTTTGGAAGCAATATTGAACACACTGTACTCTGCTCCCTCCCCTTCCCTGCCTCTCCAAGGCATTTTAATTTAGTTTTCTTCTCTCCACCTTCCCAAGATTTTGAGAGAATTAGGAAAGGTTTTTTTTGAGAAAGCTTCATAATTTGCTGTTCTGCCTGTCATTATGGATGACGTAAAATGGCCAGTTTGCACAAGGCATGACCTGAATGTTTGCAGAAAGGTAGAATGCAGTCTTTCCATTTCCTGGACTCCCTAAGAAGACTGGTCCACTTGCTCCTCTGTTATGTTGGTCTGTATATTTTCAAATAGCCTGCAGTCATGTTACTGTTTCTTTGGAATCTTTTGGTGGAACTTAGCAGATACAAAACCATTGCGCTCTTATTAAGACACTGTAATTAAATAATATTCTATAGTTTCAGGGAAAAAAGTGGGGTTTTTCCCTTACAGAGTGCCCTGGAATTATAGTGAGCCTTATGAGGAGTAATTGAAAATGGTGTGGATGCTCTGCCCTTCTCTTGCTGCAGGATGTTGTACCTCAAGCCTTGCTGGATCAGTATTTATCCATGACTGACCCGTCCCGTGCACAGACAGTGGACACCGAGATTGCCAAGCACTGCGCCTACAGCCTGCCCGGCGTGGCACTGACCCTGGGCAGGCAGAACTGGCACTGTTTGAAAGACACCTACGAGACTCTGGCATCTGACATGCAGGTGAGCCCAGGCAGTGAGCAGTCTGAAATTCTGTGATGTGGCAAAGACTAATGGGAACCTCTGTGGTGATTTCTCTTGTTTACTGCATGTTGGGCTGCTCTGCTTTTTACACAGAGCTTTCCATTGCTGGTGTTATTCCATAAGGAATTAAAGTGCAACAGTTGTCTCAGAGGAAGTGGGGAGTGTGTGGTGCTCAGGTAGTAAGGAAATGGGCTGGTTAGAGTGGGAGATGGGTCTCCAGTAGGAAAATGAGGAGAGGTCTCTGATTTCCTCTGCTTGCTTGAGATCTTATGGTGGTGTCTGGGAGTCTTGTAGGTCTGAGAATCTGGGCTGTGCTGCTGTGTGAGCAGACAAGCCCCTGCAGGCATGTCTGGAGCTCAGTGAGTCAGCCTCACACCAGGCCTTGGTGCCACATCCAGTTAGTTATACAGGCATAACATCGCTATCACCGTGCAGCAGCACTGCTGCTTTAAAAACAAATACTGGAAATAGCAGCATTCTCCTTGTTGTCAGGGGGTAAGGAGGTGGCTTTCTGCCTTTTGCTGTTGGTTTACAGTTGTTTCCCAGTCCTCCTTTGTTTCCTTTTTTGGAGATGCTCTTTTTATTTTTTTAAATATTCTCAGACTGCTTCACCTCTCTTGAACTTGCTGCTTGCTCTGTCAGAGCAGCAGTTCTCAGTGATACATAGTGAGTAATTTTATACATGGCTATTGCTCATGTTTTCCAGGCTCCTTTGCAACTATTAAAAACAACCAGCTAATAAATTTAAAACATAAGTAAAAACAAATTACCCTTTGTTCAGAAATGTCCAGAATTTATCGCCAGTCTAATCTGAATTAAGATTGGATCTCCAAACCAGGGCAAAAGAGCAGTGCCCATGATAATTGGAAAGCACTGGCTAAAGATTAGATGCTATTTTATTTTTAAAATACTTACTTGAAATAATTACTTGAATTAAACAATGTGCCCTCAGTTTAGGATGTCTGAAAGCTCCACTGGTCCTTGGGCTGCTGGGCACTAAGTGTGGAAGAAACTTTACCTGTTACGGAAGCTAAAATATCCCAGCTGAAATATTGTGGGATATATATCTTACTCATTTAATTTGAAAAACAGAATGAGAGAGTAGTAGCATGAAACTAATTAATGCTAAAGAATTTAAAGCAACAAGTGCTGTGTGTGCAAGAGCACTGATGTCAGGAATACTGTTCTCCTTCCTGATACCTGGAAAATCAAAATATTTTGATGACTTACATTTGAATAGTTCCTTAATATTCAGATGGAGGAAATGATACCTTGTCGTTTGTCTTCTCTTCCATTTTCCTTTTCTTTTTTTTTCATTTTAAATTTCCAGTGTAATTTTCCAGTTGTTGCATGAGACACCGTTACAGATGTTTGTAAGTAGTGGAATTTGCTGGGAGTCCAGCTTGGATACCGACCCTCAAGTTCGACTGGAGCACTTCAGATCAATGACATTGATTTATTTATGTTGCAGTGGAAGGTTCGGCGGACACTGGCATTTTCTATACATGAACTTGCTGTCATTCTTGGAGACCAGCTTACAGCTGGAGATTTAGTTCCTGTCTTCAATGGCTTTTTGAAGGACCTAGATGAAGTGAGGATAGGTGTGCTTAAGCACTTGCATGACTTCCTGAAGGTATGTATGTCTGTGTTCAGCTCTGGTCAAGTGCAGTTACAGATTTTGCTTCATTTCTTTGTATGCACCTGCTTTTTAGCATAACACCCATGGAACTCTGTGGGAATCTCTGCAGATGCCTGTTGAATAGTAGAATATGTGTACTTTTTTTTCTCTGAAGAGCTTTGTTCATGTTTATTCAGTATAGAGATGGCAGTGAGTGATTTTTTTTGATGTCTCTAATCTGCCTACACAACTTAATTGTCAAATTTCTGTAGAAATTTCTCTATAATTGTCTCATTTCTGGAACTGAAAGACACAAATCCTAAAACTGTCTTTAGGCCTCCTTTCCTAGAGTAAAAGGAGAGACTCATTCACATTTTCCTTTCAGTAGTGCCTCATGTGGTTTTACAGCCTTAAGCATTACGGGGTTTAGCCCTGGAAAGCAACAGTGTTGCTAAAGATTTAAGTTTTATTAAATAAAAAAGAGTTTTTCATTAGTTGTATTTAAAGCTCTTGTTCTATCTGCTAATTCTTGCCTGTAGTTCTTCATGTGAGTTTGTATTTACTGTTACAGCTTCTTCATGTTGACAAAAGACGAGAGTATCTTTATCAGCTTCAGGAATTCCTGGTGACTGATAACAGCAGGAACTGGCGTTTCCGTGCTGAGCTGGCTGAGTATGTGGTTTTCTGAATGATTATTTTTATTGTTGTGGATATTTAAAGATGTGAAAATCATATAATAGATGTATTACAGTGATATTCTTAATTTCATTTTTGATTAATAGATGGTCCTTGTCCTCCTCCACATGTCACCCTTGCTTAAAAATTCCCAGGAGTTGTATTGTCATTATTTGAATAAATGGCAATTTTAATATTTGCAAGTGACCCATAGTCAAGCTGATGGCACTGAAAAATAGAAGATTTTGCTTCCCAGTAACTTCATTATGGCCACACTGCATATTTGATAAGTGTTGTTACATAAATGATGATATTCAGTTAAGCTGCCTTTTTTCTTACTGTGATGTACTCTCTTTGGTTCTTCTTCCATCTTGTAGGCAGCTGATCTTGCTTCTAGACCTGTACAGTGCCAGGGACATCTACGACTACCTGCGACCTATTGCTTTCAGCCTCTGTGCAGACAAAGTGTCCTCTGTCCGCTGGATTTCCTACAAGCTGGTAAAGCAAGCTAAAGAAATTGCACATGTCAGACTTGTGAGTGTTGGTGGTCAGGAGTAATTTTTGTATTTACTTTTTTTTTTCTTCTCCTTTCTTCAAGGTTAGTGAAATGGTAAGAAAGCTGTACATGGCTTCAACACCAACCTTTGTGGTAGACCTCATGAATGAACTTGTTGAAAAGTTCTGTAGATGCCACAAGTGGTCTGGTCGGCAGACTTTTGTCTTTATTTGCCAGGTGAAATGTCTTTTCATTTATATTCTTTTGTTTTGTTTTGTTGGGGTTTTTTTTGTTTGGGGGTTGGTGGTGATCAGAATTAAGGGGACTGGAACTCTCCAGTGACTATTGACATTCTATTGGTGAATATTTGAGAACCTTGTTTCCAAGGGAATAGTTTCATGGCTGCTTTTTTCTCTGTTTCTCCATAGATGAGCTTGACTGCATCTTTAGCTCAGCATATTAGCACCAGGTCATCAAATCTGATACTGAATATAGAGCACAAGTGTAGCAAAATAATCTCTTGAGTTGCAGAGCTGCTTTGTTGCTCAGCATGAAGTGAGATTTATACAATAAATCTTTAGAAATCAATCAGTAGGTGCTGCCTGTAGCCAGCTTGTGCAGCTTGGTCAAAACCAATGCATTCTCAGCAAAAACAAACAGGAGCTGAAACTAGCTGGGATCCCAAGGAAATGGTCACATTTGGAGGCTGTAGCAGAGGTGCAGACTGGGAGCCACCATGGCTGCTGCCCAGGTGGGCAGCTCTTTGAATTCAGTGTTTGGAGAAATGTGAGCTTTGAGCTTATTTAGAGAAGCATGTTTGGGTATAAGAGGTGTTCATTGACATGAAACATTTTTGCCTTAATATAGTATCTAGTTAAAACAAAGACTGAATTGTGAGAAGGGATTGTAAAGGTCTACTTTTCCCTCCTATTTTCAAGTGGTACACTGATTTAAAAAGGAAAAAAGGGGGTTCCAGATTTCATACAAAATAAAGTTGGCTTCTAACTGAGCCTGAATTTCCTCAGCTCTAGTTTGCTTCATTGTGTCTGGTTTTGTGCTAGAAAGTACTACACTGTTTTTAAAATTTTGTGGATGCTACCTACTGTATAGGTGCTACGAAGGCAGTAAGATCTGTTAGCTCCGATCATGTGTTGGGATTTCATCATCCCTGTGCTGAAATCTAATGAAATTGCCTTTGTGTTCTTGCCAGACTATCAGTGAAGATGACTGCCTGCCCATGGACCAGTTTGCTGTGCATCTGTTGCCACACTTACTACACTTGGCATCTGACAAGGTTCCAAATGTTCGAGTCCTGCTCGCAAAAACATTGAAGCAAACCCTTTTAGAGAAAGGTTAGTGGCAGAAGGAGTTGTAATGAGCTGACTGCAGGGGGATTTTTTGTCCCTCAATTTTCCTAAATTCAGCTGGGAAAGAAGAACCAGCATCAGATGTGGGATGCTGCTTTTACAGTCTCTGTGGTGTGAGATATTACCTTGGCTGACATCAAGCCATGACCCCTGTTGTGGTATCCGACCTGCTGTTGTGTGATGCTGAGGAAATGAGTTCTTGCTCCTATGCCAGCCTGTTTTGGTGTCATTTTCCATGAGTGAGCTACTTTGTAGAGGTGTCACTGGAAAGCACAAGTGAGCAACTAGCAACTGTGAAGTTGTTGAACAGTGCCCTTTATTTAGTTAAAAAAAAAATCTGTTGGTGTTCTGTGTAATAAGAGTAAGAAAGAAAAAAATATACAAATACAAACCACCATTTGTTTTCTCACTGGGGGAGAAGAGATGGCTGTTGTTTGGGGTTTATATTTTATGGTAGCAGTGGGAAGAAAGTTTCTCTGGATTCTCTTTAGGGAAGTAAGACATGCAACTCTCAAAATTGCAGACTGTGCTTAGGGAAGCATCCCTGGTGCATCGCAGGTGCCAGAGGAGTCAGCAGTGCTCAGAGTGCAAAGCACTGTAAAGGAAAACGGCATTAGAACTATTAGGCTATTTTGTAAAACAGCAGAGTGTCCACACTTGGAATACTTCATCCATTTCTGGTCAGTTCCACTCTCAACACCATACACTGGCTTGAGGACTGCTGTAGAAAAGTGCAAAATGTCCCAAATGCTGGACAACACCAAGGATGCCAACACAGTGAGCACTGGGCGCTGCCTTGTGCATGCTGACTCTGAGGAAGCATGTGGAGACGGTTGAGATGGATCAGCTGATGGGCAGTGATTTATCCTCTGTTAACTGTGCCAAGGATGTCACTGTTCTTCCTGCTCTCAAGTGGCATCGGTGTTTTTGTGTCCCCCACATGGATGGTGCACCTCCGTTCTGCACTGCCCCTATGTAAGCTTATGGCACAGGTAGTCCCTGCCTCAGAGGTGTTCTGTGTATGATTAGGGAGGCTGGATAGATTGAGAAAGGCTGATTTAAAAAAATCAGTTCAGGAGTTCTTAAACCTCAGATCTCAACTAATCTTCCTGTGAGCCATTTGTAGTTACACTGCTTTTATGCACCTTGTGTTCCATAGTTGATCGAAACTGTCGAATGGTGGAACTTCTTCCACTCTTATTTCATGTTATCTTAGCTCTGTCATTTGATAACTATTTGGCAAGGCTGGCAGGGAAATGGAGTGGCATGGCCATGGGTTGATGGTATCTTTCCTGTGTCACAAATACAAGCACTGTCATCTGGAGTCACTTCCAGGCTTTTCCTTCCTCTCTGGCCATAGAATTTGTCACCCTTTTATACTGAAGGGCTGTAGATATCCTGTACTTGAACAGCATCTTTAGAGCAACTGTGCTCTGAAACATGGAATGATGATTTTTTTAAGGTGAATTCATAGGTATGTTTGGAAGTGTCCTGTGTGCCTGCTCAGATATTCCAGTTGGACTGTAAGTGTGCACTGTCCTCTGAAATTTTGAATCTCACGGGGTTCGCTGAGGTTGGCATTGAAGTATCTGCTTTCCTTTCCTCCTGTAAGTTTTGTGCATTTTCTCTTACAGAGTATTTCCTGAATTCTGCCAACTCTCACCAAGAAGCTGTGGAACAAACGATTATGGCTCTTCAAATGGATGGTGACAGTGATGTCAAGTACTTTGCGAGCATCCACCCTGCCAGTACCAAAATTGCAGATGATGCCATGAGCACTGCTTCATCAACTTACTAAGTTCTGAATGTTGCTATAATTAAAAAAAAAAATTAAACAAACTATCCTCAAATGCTTCTAAAATGGTTGATTTAGAACAACCTCTTTGGAAGGAGGGATTTCTTGCCAGATTTAACAGGTGGATGTTATCTAAACCTGATAACCAGGGATTTTAAGTCAAGGAAAAGTAAACATACCTGTGTCAGCTTGACTTTAGAAAAACACTGCTCAGAGGATTATTTTTGCCACCGAAGCCTTAAATCTTCTGTCTTCCTGAACAAATGAAACTTGAATTGGCAGATCATTTTCATTGCGGAGAGGATGTGGTGATTTCCAGAGACCTGCATTGTTTCTCCTGAGGAGTTAACTTAGCAAGTATTTTCTGTAGCAGCTGATAGGCGGGATGGCCAGAGAGGAGAGTTTGTACCGGGACTGAGACCTCCAGTATTAGCGCTCAAGTTTTTGTCAGTCAAGGACTTGATTTGTGTGCAGCTGGGCACACCCTTAAGTGGGAATAGCTTTGATGTTAAATGGGAAAAGTAGAAATTTGGATTTCTCTTAAGGGCTCAGTGCTAACACTAAACTAGAATCTGATTTTAATCCTTAAATGCAGCATATTGCTGTACCCATTAGCAGAAAACTTTGCTGAGTACCTGTGTCCTAATTATTTTCATGCTGGTCATGACCTAAAGGAAATTTATTAGCACATGTACTTTAAGTCAGGTATTTTTAACTTGATCATGATCGGCTCTGAAGGTGCAACTTTTTTCTTCATATACTGTACATATCTGTGAGCCTCCTTGGAGTGCTGCAGTCTTTAATCATGTTGTTTAAAAGCTGTTGTGATACAAGTTGTTCTCTACTTGTCAAAATAAAATTTATTAATAAGATTGAAAGAAATCTTGTGACCTTTTTGAGACATTAAAAAAATAAGTTTGAAATGAAAGTGGACTTTTTCTTTCAGTTCTGTACATTTTGGTGGCTATTTCCGGGGCAGTGGGTTTGCTTAATGATTATAAAGAATTCTGCATTTTGAGATGGAATATGTTACAGCACAGATGTACTTTGACCATGTAGTTGAGGTTTTGCTGGATTCTTCCACGTGGCCCTTTTGCTTGGGAATCTGTTACTCCAGCAAATGTGAAATGGCATCTTGGCTGGAAGTAAGACTGAATATCCACCTCAGTCAGATTTACAGAAAACTGTGAGTTCAAACTGCCTGTAACCTGCCTGCAGTCCATTGACTGCTTTCCTTTCCTCTCATTTAAAATAACTGATCCGGTATCTCCTTCTGTGTCTTCCAGGGACAACTTCCTTACATCACCTTCCTTACATCACTTCCAGCCTGCGGAACCCAAAGTGTGTGAAGCCTTTATTCCCTGAGGAAGCAGAAATGCCTGTGGTAGCCTATCTTTGATGTATTTTAGCAGAACATTTTCACTTATCAGTCAGGTACCTGATGCTGTAGCAGTTGAGCCTTAGGCAGATATCTTTTTTTCACCTCCTGTTTTGGGGGAAAAAAGATTATTCTGCACTTTCTTCTCTTGTAAACAGAAAGTTGCTATTTACTCCCCAGAGGTTTGGCGTTTTTTGGGGTAGGTTTGATTTTTTAAATTGCAGGGTTTTTCTTTTAGGCTTGAGGATTTTTGTGGGATTGATTTATTTATTTATGACTTTTTGTAGGTGTGTGTTTTTCATCTGCTTTTTTTTATGTGGATTTTTATATATATATATATACACATATGTATATATTTTTTGTTATATATTTTTCCATGCATGTCCCTTTTTCTTTTCAAAATTGGCAAAATCCTTGTAGGACTAGGCAGGGTGACAGCGCTGTGGATGGCAGCAGGCTGTGGGGAAGCAGGGAGCAATGCAGCTCTCCCTGCTGCCATAAGCAGAGCACCTGAAAGTGACTCATCTTCTCCCAGACCAGATGATTCCCATTTTAGCAATATGCATTGAAGTCCAGTTGATTTCTGCATTTTGTTCAGAGAACAGAAATCCTTTCCATCTGTTTTTTGCCTGAGTGTAATGAGAGTTGAATTGTAGTTGGAGCACGTGTGCAGTTCCTGATGTGAACAGGACCAGCTCTCTGAGACCAGAGGGTGCTTCAGGTCATCCTCTTGACTGTGAATGGAGCACAGTATTCACTGGAGGAGTAACAGGGGTTTAAATCCCAGTATTTGGAGTCTGGAATTAACATGGCCCAATCTAATTCCATCACTGTACTCATGTACTCTTCCACCAGTCCATTAAAATGAAGGATTATATCTGATCCCTTTAGGTATTTTCTAGTTATTTAAACGTAAAACACCCCTATCTTGAAAAGTGAGATACAACTTCTGGATGCTTTATTTATGTAGTAGTGGTTCAGGCCAAGGAATTTGAGGGAGAGTTTGAGGCTTTTCCTAAGGAAGACTTGAGTGTTTTGAGTTTCAGAGTGCCTGAATTCCCCTGACATGTAACAATTAAAGATGCTCTTCAGTGGAGAAATGTCATTCTCCTTTTTCCTCCACCCAGTGTGTCATGGATCCATCCCCTTCTTTTGTGCTTCATTTGATCATTCCCAAGAAGGGAGGGGAAGGAAAGACCTGCTTTATTCTCAGCATTTCCCAAGAGCATTTGATCTACAGCCTGAGGGTTGTGGACTCTATTGCTGAACTCTGATGGGGGATTTTCTCATGTCAGCAGTATTAGCAGTGTTAATAATTCAGTCTTCATCGTGTCCCTAAGGATATGGGGTTTGGGGAAATGTGCATCCTTGTTCTGAGCGGTGCTAAAGGGAACTGTTTCTGCTGTGGGGCAGCATCTGGGGATGCTGCCAGAGATCCTGCTGAATTACCTCCTGTGTGCCTTGCCTGAGGAAAAAATTGAGCTCTGTACCTCAGTTCATTTCTCTTTTAGTCAGGATTTCTTAAGCAGAAAGGGAGGTGGCTCCTGAATTGTCATCTGTTGGTCCATGGTTTTCAAAAGCTGTATCACCAGTCTACCTCCCACTTTCTTGGTAGAATTACCAGATCGGTTCTTCACAGGCAGTTTTCATTGTTTTCCATTTAATCTTTTGGCTCATTCATCTTGCACCTTCTTCATGAGAATTCTTCACAGGAAATCCCTTTTATTCCCATGTCCTGGTTGCAGCACTGCCTTACTCCTGCTTGCTGTTTTCCACAGCAGGTTCTCACCCTTCAGTTGTTCTTCCCCTGGGACCCATCAGGATTTGGTAGGGCTGTTTCCTTGCCACACTTTCCTGCAGATTTCATGCCAATAAAACTGGCAAATGTCTGGAATCCTTTAGAGGGGGGGGTTGTTTATTACTAAGACGTGAGCAAGGCTTGGAAGCTTTTTTTTTACTGCTCTGAATGTCCCAGATGGCTGCTGCACAAGTTGCTGGCCCCGTGGGTTCATTAGGACAGCAGAACAGCAGGGTACTTGTTAGAGCCTGTTAGTGCTCGGCCCCTTGTCCCCGCACTGCCAGAGGTCAGGCTGCAGAGGTGGCTGATGGGAATGGGTAGTGGAGGGGCAGGGGGCAAAGTCTGTCCCATGGCTCAGGCACTGATTGAGTTCCCTCCTGCTGGCAAAGTCTCCTGTTGGTCCTTTGTCCCTTGCTGGGGAAGCTGGTGTGCAGCTCTTGTTTTCTGACCTGGTTTCAGCCCAGGGACCCCTCTGTTGTGTTGGATGGGAAGAGGAGTCTGAGGCAGGCAGGTGGGCAAAAGCTGGTTCTGTGTTCCAGTTACTCTCTCCTCCCTGATGCTGATGGGAAAGGCTTGTCTCCCTGTGTCTGCCAGCATGGAAAGGATATTTAAAGTGATTAATCATTTCTTTATGTGCAGAGTTACGATGTACTGACAGACTGCCTTAAAATACGAAAGCATGACAGAAAAGCTCATTTAAAATGTGCATCATCTTCTCCCCCTGCCCAAGTGCCTTCAGATTCTGCCTGTTAGTTTTAATTAACATTTTATTTAGATCGGAAAAATAAAGAGCCTGAGTTAATGGGATTATTTCAGGGTTCAGTTGCTGTTGAGGTTGGACTACATCTAGCTGATTAAAATACCCTGTCACTTAGCAGAGATAAATAACCAAGTGTTTAAACATCTTACAGATCTCTGATCATTGTCTGCTTGAAATTCCATGACCCATTTCTGCAGGCGTGTAGTAATGTCTCTGTGTGGGAAATGCTTTAAGGGATTACCTGTAGGTTCTTTGGGATCGTGACTGTGACAAGTGAAGATACTGAGCACACTTCTCTGCATGTTTTTTAACAAGGCTGAGAGGAGGAGGGATGCACTGTTTGAACATCAAAAGGAATTTCAATTATTTTTTAGTTAATCCGGGTTTGCCGTGTAAGAAAAACCCAAATAAACTCAGTTTGAGTAAGGTGCCGATAAAGGCACAAATGGGAGCCAGGCCATTTCTCTTGTACTGGTTATTATCTCGTGGATTCTTCTTCTGGCCTCTTGACTGAGGGGTTTTGGGGTTTTTTTTAGTTTTTTCCAGTCACCTTCTGCATCTTTGTGCCTGACATTGTTTCCTACAGGCAGTGCTGTCAGCAGAGATGTCCTACCCCCATCTTCCTCAAGGCCCTGCACTGGGATAACACCAGGCAGTGGCTCTCTGTAGTGGGAATGTGCAGCAACAGGAGCTCATCAGGACTCCAGGCGAATCTCCTGTGTGTGAGCAAGTGGTGTTCCTTGGTGCAGAAATCTGGGATGCAGTATTCCCATCTCTCAAATCAAAATGCTGGGATTGCAAACTTCCATGGTGATCTGCTGAGCTGTAGATGAACAAGGCTACGGCCATGCTCAAGGCTCCCTTCCCCCTCCAAGGGAGGATCAGCTGTGGTTCCTCTCCTGGACTGGGGTATTCAGAGACAAGAGGGATTTGGGAAGGGGGAGGCCTGTGCTGAGCAGCCCGGTTTGCAGTGGTTGCTCTGCCTCCAGTGGTCTCGCTGTGTCCTCGTGACCATACTGAGAACTCTTGTGGTTCGGATGGGGAATTCTTCCAGGGCGTGGGAGTGGGGGTTGTCTGGTTAAAATCATCCTTTGGCAGACCTTGCTCACGCTGCTAAGGCAGCAACAGGAGAAACTGCACAGGAACCGTGGCAGCGCGTCCTTTGTGTCAGCAGTGACAGTGCCAACGCTGAGCCAGAGGCAGTGCCCCGGGGGGGGCCTGTCCTCACAGGTTCTGTGGATGTCCACCTCTCCGAGAGGGTGGGGCAGCAGCCGAGGGCTCTTTCTGAGGTTGTGCCTGGTCTCCCAGGGACAGGAAGGACCGACACCACGCTCTGGCACTGGGCACGGGGCTGTGGCTTCTGCTGTTGGAGTGTTTTAAAGGACACTGTGGAGAACTTGTGTGGTTGGATATAAACCATGTTTGGTCTGGATGAGGCATTTTTCCCTGTGCAGATGAAGCATTGGGAGTAAGAGCTGCTTGCTGAGAAACGCAAACCTTGACAGATGAAGCTTGGTCAGACCTTTTTGGCTGAGGTTCAGGTTGATGTTTTAATTGTTTTTTTTTATTGAAAGAAATTAGCTTTACATGGTCAGGTGTCAAATTCTTGGCTTCAGTACATAGATTTTAAAAATTGCTACTTGGCTCATTAATCTGAGGGGACACAGATAAAAATTAATCCCCCCAGTGCTTGTGTAGGAATAGTGACTAGAGGTGGAAACCTCCTGTACAGCAGTCCTTTATGTCCGTGGTGAAGGACAGTGAATTTCTGAAGCCCTGTCTATGGTTTCCTGCGTTACCTCACTGCAGTGGACAGGGAACCTTCTACAGTCACACCAGCACAGGTGGCTTCTGCTTCAGTTGGAGTGAAGCTGAGCCAGCATTGGAAACCTCTGTGGACACCACAGAGCCCAGGAAACCTGCAATGCCTTGGACACAAGCTAATGTTTTTAGACTTGTGGTGGGGATGTGATCTGAGAGTAGTACTGCTCATAGTTTATTTTTTTTCCTATCTTTCCATAAATAAAGTAATCCCAGTCCTTTTCAGCTGTTCAGACAATACCAGTTCAGGCTGCTGTTTTTCAGGGTAAAAAGAGTTACAGGGAAGGAAAAATCCTGCTCGGTGTGCCAGATGTCTGAGACTGTTCCAAGTACAGCTGCAGTATTTCAATGGGTATAAAAGCTGTCATTATTTCAGTCAGATGCAAGTTAACCTGCTGCTGGCAAACCCTACGTTTGTGTCCTGGCTCACACTGGCACAGGAATCCCCGTGATTTGTTCATATGGTGCTTCCTGATCCCTTGGCCTTCTGACTGACTGATGTGACCAGATCCGTTCCAGGCCTGTCTTGGAAAGGGCTGTCAAAACAAACAAGGTGTGTCCTTGTCACTGGTCCCATCACCCTGTGCCACCCCTAGTGGAAAGACTTTCAAGAAGGAAGCCAACAGGCCAATCACACTCACAAATGTTAAGTCCAGAACACTGGAATGGGCCCGTTCTTCCCTCTTTTCAGGAAATGTAAATCAGTCTGGTATTTTGTCCAAAGGATTTGACAGAGATTCTGCTACTGCACTTGGCACACAGAGGCTCTAAGGTGTTGGAAAGAGGCTTATTTTAAGTGAGCTGAAACAATACTTTGATTTAGATAACCTGCTCCTTCAGGACAGGTGTGTGCTTCATGCAGGTGGCCAGGCTGCTCAGATTTTGTTCTGTGGCCCTGGGGATTGATAAGGCAGTTTATAATGTGATCTGAACGGCACACTCAGATTATTGTGCTGTAATTACTTTCCAATTTATTTGAAATTAGCTTTGGCTTTTGTTGGCTAATGATTCACAACTGCCACACGCAGGCTTTCAAATGGCTGCTGCTCTGTGGCTTTTTCACTGCAGGCATTGGGGTGAGGAAGCTGCTTCTGTGCTTGGGGCACTCATGCCCCTCTGAGGAAGAAGAGCAGGTGCCCTGCTCCAGCCCCACCTGGCTGGGCAGGGCTGAGACACAGAGCAATTCAAAGAACCATCTCTCAGGTGGTTTGACACCAAGTTTCTGGTTCAGGAGCTGAGCTGCTGCAGGGGCAGCAGTTGCACCTCCATTTCAGACCTCAGGGGTGATGCACTTCCAGTCATTTGTCATAGAAACTTCTCAGCTGCAGGCACCCCCCCCAAGAAGAGTAACTGTGATTTGCATTATGAAGTAGATAAAGGAGAAACTACTTTCAAATGGCTGTTGAATTTATTTGCTTGATAAATACAATCCTAACAAAATAAAAGTTAACCAATATTAAGAGATTTGTCTGAAGAACATTAGAAAAATTCATGACAATTCAATAGGAATTAGTGTGAATTAAACAAACAAACAAAAGTTTAAATATTGCCAGCAAATATAAAATGTATGTAACGAAGGCAAGGGAGAATGCTTTAGTTTACATTTGTAATCTGATCACATTTTCTGTGTTTATAAACTTTTTTCCAAATTTTAAAAAAATACTATGCTGTTTTTTTCTATAACATATCAAAGCATTATTTGTACAAAAATCAAATCATGGCCAATGATTCACAACAGTGCAATAGATAAAGAATACAACCACATCCAACAGGTGCTGAAAATAAATATCCAGATTAAAAATAAGATAGCCTATATGCACTCTGTGGAGTTTCTGTCTATATATGGATCGAGGGGTGAGTCTCATGAGTGTATCCGAAACATTAAAGGGCCCTTAAATGCCAGTGTGGCTGGAGGATTTTGAAGGGTAGAAGAATTAAAAACAGCCAACCCAAACCCAAGTCCCAGGCGGTGGTGGTTGGTTTGTTAAACACCAACAAAAGAGGCTATTGCTGAACCCCCGGTGCCTTCCCTCGGCGTCGTTCTTCGGGCTCATTTGGAATCACAAGTGACTGGCATTGGTGCAGGGGGAAATGCTCTATTGCTTGGTGAGGCAGATACATCCTAAGGACATAACCATTCCCATCCCTGCCTACAAGCAGTGGCTTTCTCCAAGAGATGGAAACATTTAAAATAGATGCAGACAAAGCTCTTGGCTACATGGCAGCAGTGTGAACAGGGCCTGTCTCAGACAGGTGTGATGAGGGTGGTTACTGATGAGTCAATGGGTTACCTACAATGCTAAAGGACGTGGACATTTCCATCATATGGGGACATAAATAACATCTCTCAAGTTTTTACACTTACTCAGTACATCTCAGAACAGAAATGAAGCTTAAGGGCATGTTAGGTAAACACGATACCCCCCAGTCTCCCACCGTTTCAGCCAACCCAGAATAAATTTAAAGCTCCCTTGTATATAATCTGCATCAGAAAGGTATCAAAGGCACAAGCAAGAAGTGACTAAGTTAATAAGCAGAAATAATGGTGAATGAGGATGAACAGATCCACAAGGCAAATCATTCGTAAGTGTGGGTGGGTTTTGTTTGCTTACTGAAAATGAGATCTTCCAATTCTGCTCCAGTGAATGTAAATAATGATTTTGGTTTGAAATAAAACTGTTACTGAATTACTTTAAATCACCTGAAGGAAACCAGTCTTGAAATAATCTGATACTAACTGGAAAACTCTTCTGGCCTCTCCAAACTCACCTGAGTCTGATGAGTAGAAGCCACAAGTATTAGAGACAAAAGTCTCCAGGGCTTAAAAGAAAAGTTTCTTTACAGAATGTACACAGCCACCAATAATTTGTGCAGTTTGACTCAAATTACAGTAATTTGCACAGTTCAGTTGATTTTATGCATAGCCAAGGAGCCAGATTAAATTGGAGTTTCTTTCCTGTCTTTACTTGGCGATGGCTTGACTTGCTGCTCCTTGCTTGCTTTTGGCTGCTCTTTGGCTGCTTTTGTCTCCAGGACAGTGTCTCTCTGCTGCTGAGAAACGCCCCCACGCTTTTCCGGCTCCTCTTCCTCCTGCCCCTGCTGCTCGGATTTCGCGCGCTGCAGCAGGCGGAGCTGCACCCGCAGCTCGATGATGGCCTCGCGCTCCTCGTGAATCGCTTGGTTCAGGTGATTGTTCTTGATCTTTTAATAAAGGAGGGAAAACAAATGTCAGGGCTCCCTCTGACACAGCAGTGCTGTAGCTCGGGGGTGTTTAGCACTGCTGGCCCAGACAGCAACAGGGACTTGCACACAGCAGTGATTTAAAACCAGAGTGTGTGGGTCACAAGCCTGGGCAACACTGATGCACACAACCAGTTTGCACCTGTGCAATCAAGTAGCCACCATGGGAGAGAACCCGTGAATGCTAAGAACCAAATCTTACCTCCAGTTCCTCATTCTGTCTCTGCAAATCCTCCAGGATGACCTGCAGCTCCTCCTCATCCTCACTCTCACTTTCACTCTCGGAAGAGTATTCCTCGGTTTCACTGCGGCCGTGCTGCTGGCGACTGAAAGACAAGGACAAATTCCTCTTTAAACACTTTGAGTCTGCCAGAACTGTGGCAATGTAAGAGTTAACTTCCATCCCCTCAATCATCTGCCAATGGTTTAAAAAGCAAAATCAGAGTTTCCTTTCAAAGCTTAATTTAATAAAGCAGTGATTTCCTAGGGGGATTTTTCTAGTGCACAGGGTCAAGTTTCCTTTAGATCATAATTCCATTGTTAAAACAACGGAAAATATCCTGAAAGATTCAAATTTGTCGAGACTTCAATAAAAACAAGTGGCTTTCAACTGTGATGTTCACTGGGTGAGCTTTTAAGTATGGCTTAGAGTATTCTTTCAGCAAAGCATATTTATACTTTTAATCCCAGCGTGCTGTGCTGGCAGGGCTGTGCTGTGAGCTCTTCCCTTTACCTTTGTATTTCAGCTATTTCTGCTCTGAGCCGATCTATTTCTTCCTTCTCGGAGGCGATCTGTCTCCGCAGAAACTGCTCCATGGCCAGCAGCTCTTCTTGTTCCGTTAAAATCTCGTTCTCCTGCAATGATCAGTTAGTTCACTTAAAGCCTTGATTTTATTTCCTACAGGAATGTACAGTAAGTATGAGATGATGCTGTTCTCTGAAATACTTTCAGCGGCAGTGGTTAGCATGTCTGCTTTGAACTCTGATCCATCACGACCTCAAAGCAAATAAAAAGTTCAAACCCAACAATGTCTGTTGTGAATCCTCAAGATAATCGCCGTACTGAATAGTTGTGGAGATGACACACCAAATCCTGGCATGTTTGGCTGCCGTTCCTTAAATCACAGGGGACAGCTCTGGCCAACCAGTAAAGTAACTAGAAAAACTGAATTATATGGCTTTGAAAATGAATATAAGGAGGAAAATACAGAGGGGAGAAGATCAAAGCTACTGGGGGAAGCAAGAGAAGGCAAAAAAGCCAAAATAGTTGCCTTATTTCCTTTGATCATCAGGAAAGCAGTTAACAGGACTGAACCTGGCTACATTGGGAAGTGGTGCTTTCTAAGTACATGAACAACAAAGGCCACTTTTTTCTTTCACAGTGTCTCCTTCCTGCTGTTAACGAGAGTCTCCTCAGCTCTGGGCTCACTCCTGCAGTCAGCATTCCTTCCCTGCTTCATTGACCATTAAAACAAAGCCTGTGTTTTAATGGACAGAGACCCCTCTGAGCCTGCAATGTCCCCACTGCATTAGAAGGGACAAAAGAGTGTTTAATAGATCTGAAATACAAAATACCATCAGGCAAACAGGTAAGTGCCTGCCAGCTACCTGTGCAAGCAGAATATTTATAACTTCTTCATTCTCGTTCATTTCTTCTTTGGAGACATCCTCCTTTGAAAGGCTAGCAATTTCTTGTGCAATCTTTGTTTCACACTCCTGCCAGAGAAAGAAAACAACATTTAAAAGGACAGCTTCCCTGGTCACTGTATTTACTCTAAAAAAGATTTTTTTGAATGTATTATATTCCAAATTTAGAACCACTATCACAGTTGTCTTCCAAATTTTGAGCATGGTCTGTCCCATCTGTGGGACATAAAATAGTTTAAAAAACACTTCTCAAGTTTGTTAACCTCGAGTCTTCCAGTAATTCTTCTTGGTACTCCAGGACCCAATGTTTTAAGCAAGCACATGCCCTGGCAAACACTGAGTTTTTCATCACACACACATTTCTTTCTGTGGACAGCTGTGAAGATCTCCCGGCCCCTAGGGAAAGCCAGCTAAGCAGAAAACAGAACTGCTCGTCAGGCATGTACAGTTAAGATGAGAAAATCTGCAGCAAAGAAGATTGAAAGGTGGTTTGATCTAACTGGGTGCCTCTGCACTGTTATGAATTAGGGATCCACGATTTAGATGTCTGGCCAATAAATGAATAAGTTACCCACCTGTCTCTTAGCTTCTCTTAGTTTCCTCTTAAGAGCTGTTAAGATTCTTTGCACCTCCCAGAGTCTCTCTTCTTTGGATAAGTCTTTTATCCCTGCCTGCAAGTCTCTGTGTAAACAGTTCAGAAGGAACTCCTAGAAAGATTGCCAAAGAAATTGTCTTTATTATATTGCACCAAGGCAGATTGAAAAGGAAGATCATTTTGGCTTTGTAGCAACAGGCTGGGAGTTCTGGTTTTCAAACCTTGACACATCCATGAACAAGTGTTAACACACACGCAGCACAGATCCAGAGCCAGCTGAAGAGCAGCACTAAAGAAACCACCCTCCCTAATGTGCTCTCCTGACCTTCCTCCCACGACAAAAGCACTGACCTACATAGCAAAGCACTCCACAGATGACACAGCTATGAGCATCACAAGACCGTAACAACTTTCCACACATGAAAAAGGAAAGGAAATCATCAAGCTCTTCCCAGTGGTATCCAGTGACAGGATAATTGCAATGGAATTAAAGAGTATGTTACAAACTTAGGAAAATTTACTACTGAATGTATAAAAGCCAGGGCAAAGACAAACAGAAAAACACTCAAGTAATTGCCAACCTGTCGCCTGATTTCTTCTTTGATGCTCTCTTGTGTTTCTGGAAGTGCTGGCATTGTTGCCATATTTGACCAGCGAAGAGGTTTCGTCACCTGCTTGAGGGTCACATTCCCAAAGAACTCTTGAACATGTGTAAAAAACACATACAGGACACGGTTGCTGATCTGCAAAGGATGGAGACACAGGATATTGGTTAAGATGATTTATTCACATCCTCTTTATCTGTAAAGGACAGTGTTCTTCTCCAGAAACAGCAGCCTTTAGTACACGCTTCTGAGAGCCACAGTTTGTCTTTACAGATTAAAATCTGGATTAAAAATTGTCTCTACTTTGAACAATGCACTGCTGGCTTCAAGGAATCACTTCACTGTCTCTCTTACCTGTGCATCTGAGGCATTTTCATACTAAACTCAGTATCTTCACATCTCTTAACCTACCAGAATTATTTCCATCACTGGTAGATGCAGAAATGTGTTAAATCTTTTTGTACTCAGGTAAAGGTAGTTAGCAAGAGGAAACACCAACCCTACTGTGTTATGCTTGGTGGATGGCTACGCCTTCTCTCTCCTCCCCCAGCCTCTAAGTAGTCTCTACAGCTTCTCTCTCAAATGACTTAATATAGTAGAAAAAAGTAGTATGAAAGCATCTTTCACTATATTCCTTGTTTTAGCCTGAGACAGAAGGAAGTATATTTATTTTGATACTCTTCCATTAAAATTTTAAAAATTATCCTGAAACAAATATTACCAGAGTTTTGTCACTACCTGCACTTCAATTGCTAAGATCTAGTTACCAACAAAACATGATTGGGCCTGCATTGTTTTACCCTAATTGTTACTTCTTTTCCTAGCTAGAGAGGTGTCTGGCACAGCAGAAGAGCCATGAATAACACCTGGCCCTTTTGCTACTGGGCCTCCATCGGGACTCTTAATTATAAAGTCACACTTCTCTAACTCGTGGGGTTTGCTCTAGAAGACCCACACCCAGTAATGCCATGTTTTCATCATGCACAGGACTAACTCTGAGCTGTATTTAATTAAATACTTCCAAGATGTCTATTAAGGAATCAAGCAATCCAGAAACCACAAAACCTTACTGGAAAACCAAGTCATTTGCTATTCTACAGCCATTTGGCTGCAGACACCAAAGCCATTTTACCTAAGTCACTACTGCACCAGGAAAATCTATGTGCAGGACAGGGTTCATTAGCTTGATATTATAATTAAGCAACAGTATCTTTGCTAAATTATCACTGAATCAAAAGCCCACAGAAATTGTATATCTGCATGAATTATTGAACAAATTCAACATTAAATTACTTCTGTTCATGATAAAATTGAAAGGCAGCAGTCTTTGTAGTACTCTGATAATAACCCAAAAATCAGAGCCACAGTATGCAAGCCCACATGCAGAAAGCCTTTTGTTCCCCTTTCCCAGCATTTCGGGTTCCTGAGGCGTAAAGAGGAGCTGTAATTTAGCTAAACTGTATCAGACAATACCCAATTGCCACCTGCAAAAGGATTCCTACAAAGAAGTCTTTCTTGGGCTGCAGTTCTGCTCTAAGCCTTGCTGTGTGGTGCACGTACCTGGACAGTAGGGCTGAGCACTATGGAAATATTCTGGATGTTCATTTTTGTTTCCAGTTCCTTTGCAATAACATGGTCCATATGCACAATCAGCCAAGAAATCAGGAGATGGTTACACTCTGGCAGCTCTTTCAGCAGCCGCTGGCACTCCTGAACTTTCTCAGCTTCTGTGCTCTTTCCACAAGCGTCTTCAAAGCGGGGCATGAGCTCTTTGGTAAGCAGATTTTCAGGCAGTTCCCGTAGGTACTGTTTGAGCAAGCTGGCAACTGTATTGGGCTCGTATTCTTCCAGGTTCGGAGATTCTTCGCGATCATAGGCTGCCTTCAGCTCGTCAACTTTTGATTTTATTCCTTAAAATAGTTAGATCAAGAATTAAGAGAAATTTCAACTGTAAATGTCTAAATTTAAACTTTTTTCCTTTTTTTGAGAAGCATTTATTTCACTTCTCCTTACCATTTAAGCTAATTGAGAAACACCTTTTAAAAAAGTTTTCCACATGTAACAAAGTGAAAATCATGACTCAAAATTACATGATCACTAGTTCTAAAAGCACTGATTACTCCTATGAAGCAAAACCACAGCACTGACAGAGCTCTGAATCAGAACTGGTGCCAGCACTCCCTTTCATCAAGGAACATAAAATAGTGTGAGGAAAGGTTGGGGAACTTAACGTCAATTGGGTATTTGCATTAAGCTTCTTTCTAGCTGTTCAATTATCCATCCCTAAGCCAAGCAGCAAATATGTTATTAGTTCAGATACTGTGCAACAAGCTCTACCTATAATAGCTTTCCTTGTCAAAACAAACCTCACACTTTTTAGTTTCCAGATTTCCAGCTGGCCCTCCTCAGCAGAGGAATCTCACACAGGATCATCGATTTGAGGCACCGCATGAATAAAAGTGTGTTCACATAATTATTCAACCCAGCCAAGATTTTCTACAAGGTGTTAGTATAACTCAGTGACATTCCAATGTTCCTAAAATTGGGGAAATTTCATTCTTGCAGCTCCAACACCCACTTGGGTTACACCAATTTGGTGCACAGCCCTGGCTTGGCGCATACTCAGTAAGCACAACTGGGCACACTCAGCCCCTGGAAAATGCCAGGAAAACATGCTCAGTTTCATGGCCAAAATGAGCCATCACAACAGCTGCAGGCTGCTAAGCCATGACAATGCTCTCTGAGTTCTCAATTTAAACAATCCTACACGCACAAGAGGGAGCTGTTGCACTGGAGAACACCTACAAAGGACACAGCAGAAGTTATTTAAGGAAAATACACCTGTGAAAATTCCCAACACATCGTGTCTAAAAACACAAGCAACCAAAATGTTTCACTAAGCAGGATGAAGCAACTGCTTAAGGTGCTGCAGTATTTCTGCATGCCTACCTAACACCATGCAGATGGACAGCATGAAGACAGCTAATGAAGCCTTTAGATTCATTTCATTACTGGTTTACGGTGCTGGGTAACTTGATTCAAAATGCTTTTCCTGAAATTCCTTTCCTTGCTTGTTCTTGTCCCCTCCAATGTACCCACAGAAGTACTTACACAAGCTGCATTTCTGGTGCAGCTCACAAATAAAGGGACTGTTTTGTCTAACATGACTAAAACTGAGGTTTCACTTATGTAAGCTGGTGTTACACAACTACCACAGTTAATTAGCTGCTATTGCTAAGCTTAAACAGTGAAACTTGCATTTTCTGCTTATTAGCAAATTTGCTGAAAGAAAAGAAGCTTTCAAGAAAAAAATACACAATGGGAGTAAGTGGAAAAAGCAACTTAGTTGGAAGCATAAGTGATAAAATGGTTATAGCTCATCTTTGCTTTTGAAATCAGCTACCACTGTTTTTCTAAAGCAGAAGAAAAAGAAGTCAAGCTGGCCATAGTAACACGTTTTATTCATTGCTACCATCCCATGACAAAAGGCCAAAACAGGTGTGTTTTTACTGCCATTAAGCAGTACCACCACATTACCCATTTTTCTGGTACTTCAGACCTACAACTTTGCTTAAGTTTGGCTACCTGATTACCTTTTGGATAATAATGGAGCTATAAGATGCTGGAAGTGATAAAATAATAAGAAAATTGCAAGGAAAGACCTTAGGAACCTGTGTGCATGTCAGTGTGCCCAGAGTACCTGAAACTCTGTAGATGCCTTCGCATTTCATGCCATACTTCTCTACGTAATCTATACATTCACGAAAAACTGCTGGCAGGCGGATGCCATCATACAACATGGTCCTGTCTACTGCATCAGACAAAGGAATGCCAAACACGGGTCTGTGACTTGGAACATCCACTTGAGGTATCTCTGTCTCTTGAATTGGCTTTTTCTTTTTCTTCTTCTCTTTCCACTGTTTTACAACATCTGCTGCAGTTAAGTCTTTTGACTTTTTCTCTTTGTGTTTGTCTTCCTTATGTTTTTCTTCCTTGTGTTTTTCATCTTTGGGCTTCTCTTTTATTTTAAAATCCTTTTCCTTCTTTTTGGAAAAGCTGGGTTTCTTGAAGACATGTATTCCCTTGGACCGCTTCAACTTGGAAGGACTTTCAGCTTCATCACCGGAACTGTCCTCTTGAAACGCAGCATAACCTTCCGCTGTTGGGCAAAGCAGGAGAAGGGAAGGGGACAGCTGTAAGTCTGTTTACTTTCCAGACAGCAACAACAAGAAGTTGCACGTAAGGAGGAGAGAGAAGAAGCAACATGAATTAAAAAATAGTGCCTGTCTGACTCCTCAGAAGGTTTTCTTTAGTTGTTACACACTCGAGTGGACAAGGATTAAATCAAGTTGCATAATTACATCAAAGATAAGCCACAGAGCTCCTGAACAATCTAAACAACGAATACTTTATATACTTACTCATAATGGCAATGTCCATCTTATGGGCTAGATTCCCATCTAATAGTCAAGGAAATGCAAAATAAAAACAACTGTCTGGCAACTTCTCTATGTTCCTGTAATCAACAGTATAAGAGTTGCTGTTAAGGATCATCTACTGCATATACAGAAGTCTAACAAATTTCAATTAACAACAAACTAAACTCCAGCCACTAAAAGCCCCAATTCTTTTCCAGAATATTATGAATTGAAAGACAAGTATGAAGTTAATAAAGTTTCAGCCTCAAATAAAATACAAAAAAACCACCCCAAACTAAAACGAAAAAAGCACTAGCACACTTACTTTTCACTAAAAGAATAACACAATTCCAGTAACACTAGCACAATACCTGCCCATGAAGGTGCAGATTTGCCTTAAAAAGCACATGGGAGAGATTCAAACAAGTCCCTGGGCTGAGCACACTGTTCCAGCAGCAAAAGTCCAAGTGCCGTCTAAAACACGCACCAGGTGCTTTTAAGTCACTACGCCTCTGCAGCCGGCCCTGCCTCACCTTCAGGCAAGAACACAAAAGTCTTTAAAGGTGGATTACAAAAAAACCCCAACCAACACACCAACAAAAAAACAACCCACAAACAAACTCAGCAACATGCAATTCAACACAACTTCCAAGTCCACTAATTCTAATTTTACATACACAGTACCCCATATAAGAAAGGTAAGCCTGAAACCTAGTCAACAAAGGTGACATTTGACATGCCACCTGCACCAGCCAGGCCCCCCAAGGCAGTGGGCAGCAAGCCCCCATTATAACAGACCCTTTGAGGCTCTTTCACTACCTACAGGCAGAGCCTCTGCTCGTGTGAGGCAGCACTGACAGCCGAGTGCTCTTGCTGCCTGAATAGTTTTAGGTAGATGAAAATTATCCCCTTAGATAATATGAGAGCACATCATGCACAAGACTTATAGGCTATAATTTTTCCAAGTGAAAAATCTGAAGAAGAATCAGGGGACATTCAGTCTTTCATCCTTCCAATTCTGTACTATACCAGACATCAGAGTTTCTCAGCATTATTTCAGCACATACAAGAACTGTCTGTATTTTGAAGCCTCCTTGACTGCTCTGTAGAAGATAGCTTTTAACAGTCAAACAAATATAAGAAATGTATTCAAGCATGGAACTACCATAAAATAATCACAATTGTTGGATCAGCTCAGTCTTTGCAGCTGGGATTCTTCCCTAGGACTGCCAACCACACACTTTCATAGAAGACTGAAAAAGACAGTGTAGCTGTTCCTGTCCAAGTGGATTTTAATATAAAAATGCAAACATTCACTGGAGGACAACCAGCAGCCAGGTCTCCCCCTCCCTGCTTACTGGCTATGTCATTTACTGGTTTTTGTAAACTAAACCCAGAAATGGGTAAGGAAACCTGCAGTGCATAAAGCAAGGATTCAAATCTCACTCTGGTACAGAAGGAACTGCAGATGCACCAGCTACAGGACAAAGGAGGAGCACACATCTCCACTGTGTTTTATGAGAATGAGACAGGGCTGGCACCAAGGTTCAAGATGGAATTCAGAGATGTAATTTCCAAACAGAAAGCCAGATCTTTCCCAGACGGAGCCCAGAACAATCTGCCCCCAGTCTTTCCTGCTGGGTAGTTGTGACAGCTCCCAGTCACACAGCATGGGGTTCCCACATGCACACCAGAAGTGTCAGCACTGGGACCCAAGCTGGGAGGTCGGTGCCACCAACAGAGCCCTGCTCACATGTCCCAACACTCCACACTGCAACACAGGCCCCGGTGCCTTCCTAGATCTGTGGTAATGTAACGCCAGCAAGAAAACATTACTGAAACTGGTATTTCTTGAATTCAGAAGAAGACACGAAGGAGCAAGTTAAATACAAACCCAGCCTTTTAAAATTTGTCTCAGTAACATAAGTCAACAAAGTTTAGAAATATATACTAATACAAATTCACGCAGAGAGGGTTCATACCAAGAGAGTTTGCATGTCTCTCGAGAATAGCCTGATTTTCTTTACTGTATTTTTGGTTATAAAATTGCTGTATCCCTTTCACCAATGATACAATATATTGAAATATAAACAAATTTATACAGAAGAAAAATTTCCAAAAGTGCTTGACAAATCAGGTAATTTTCAATACGGAAAGAGTATTACCTAGGGTTTAGTAAACTGGTATTTCTGTTCACTGTTTCCTCAAGACTTCCAGTACTAATAGTCCCCACTTTCCCATCACTCTATGTCAGTGACATTTGCCTCCATCTACATGAGAACAGTACTACTGTAATAAATACTCCAATTTCACCAGCATAATGACACAGTATAATCTACCAGTTCCTTTTGTTAGACCTTCCTTCCATAAGCATGCCTTCACTGCAGTTATTTTAAATGTAATGCTTCAATTACAACCCTTATCTTACTGAGAATTATGAAAAACCCTTATAAAAATAATAATAATAAAAGAATTTTCCTGTGTTACTCTGGAAAAATCTAGTTTACAGACTTATAATCTTTGTCATGCAGCGAGGCCACTGTTTCTATCAGTCTGCATACTTGGGAATACTTCTGCATTCTCACAACAAAGCCACGAAGTCAGTCATGCCACAGTATTTATTGTTAATTCCAAGGGTGGCATTATGCAGAACTGCCACTTATCAAACCTACTGCAAGAAACATTTTGTCCATCGGGTCTCTGATGGGTTTTTAAGTAATTTATAACTCTACAGCTGATTTGGCTCCCCAGGGAAATCTGCAGCACCTGTAATTAATTCACTGAAAGAAAACATGGATGGCTTTTACATATGAAAGAATTAGTAGGTCAAATATGACTGAAGTGCAATGCAAGCACAAGTTACCTAATGCCAGTTTGTCAGAGGGATTGCCATCAGATTGTACAGCATTTCTAAATAAAACTAAGATACAAGAATGTACAACGAACTTGGGTAAATGGCTTCTACTTCCTCTCCTTGCCCACAAGATGCATTTTTAGTATCAACAGAAACTTCTACCTTACAGACATTGCCAACACTCACTATCCAACTTTCAGTTAGATCAGTTTGTCTTTAATATTCAACTCACTGTTGTGAGCACAGCACTCCCAAACAAATTCTGCATTCAGATTACTCTGTAGCACTGTGCCAGCAGAGCAAATGAAGCTGAAATAAGAAATTTGTCTTACTTTATTTTGATTTAAAATAATCACTGGCATTGAAAGGCAGACTTTTAAACTATCTGCAAATGGTGCTTTGCTAGATAAATACACAGTGGTATATAGAGATACACAGTGATTTGTCAGCAGAACAGGATGTAGCAACACATCTTATTTATCCCAAAGATAAACCCTGATATGAAGAGCCTCTGATCTTTATCAGTGTAGAAAAGTCTAATAACTCCTAGTCTGTAGATCTGAAAACTGTATTCAGAGCTTCTCCACACACCAGATCAGTAAAAATAACGTTTTGTTTGGTTTCAGCCCTCATCTACATTCCAAAAGAACATACAGGACCCCCTGCCCAACACATTAAGGATCTTCAAAACTATTTCCTGAAATTTTCAGAAGAGTTCATGCCAATGATACTACTATCCTTTCCCATGACAGTTTAGTACCATTCAAACAATTCTCATTTTTCCCAAGAATTATATAAAGAAAATCAAGATTATTCTAAACAAAAAAATCCTAGCTGCATATGGAACCCAGCATCAATATCAGAAGTAAAATGAATAAGCAGAGTAAGACTACGTACAGACTCTTTATCTACAGAAATTCTAATGGGTAGAAGAGCTTCTTCAGAAGTATTTCCTCATAACATTTTTCTTCTGCAAGGAACTGCATATTTTATGGCTTTATCAACACGTGATTAGTGACAGGTGGTTAAACATTTTCAAAAATCAATTACAGTGGTTGCTGTCTCAGATAAACCATTACTGCTTAACACAGATCCATTTTTGCTCACAGGACAAGTGCTGTTTGAGTCAGGGAACAGATCTGGTTTAAAACTATGCCAGTAAAAAGAAAATTCCTTTTAATCCCTAGTAAATCCCCTAATCTAACTCACTCTACAGCCAACCAACACCCAGTCTATCACAGAAGAGTGGAGAATAAAAATTAGTGGCTGAAACATTTTTCCAGGAGCTGAATTCCACATAAAAACCAGTATTCCATTGAATTTTCGTTTAACTCCAAAACACTTTTAGCACTTTTCCCCCAGAATAATTGCTACGTATTATTAGGTTACTGCCACTAATATGAAAAAATCAAATCATTAAATAACGATAAATATATCTCTATCTATATAAAAAATACAGGAAAAGATATTTTGTTAGCATACAAAATTGCTTTTTTGATATAGGTGATAATAATGAAGCTAAGAGTGCCTTACTCATGCAGAAATTATTTACCTGAAAAACAAAACTTTGGGATATTTATCCTTCCCTTCCCTGCTGCTCTTCAAGCACTTCTGAAGTTTACATTTAGAGTATTACCAAAATAGCTCAAGATTTTTGTGAGATTAAATTTAGATACAGTTTCAGGTGTTAGAATGACCTTGTCATTAATTCACTAATATTGCAAATTCAACAAACACTCACTCTGTCATAATGTAATGTCAACTTGTCTTTTTTTTCACTGACATGTTCAGTTATATTTGTTTATACCCCAAACTGCATGATCATGGCAGGTTGTGCACTGTTCAAAACCAAAGGAGGTAGCCAGAAAAAATGAAAAGAAACAATCTGAAGACATACAACAGAATTTAAAAGGTGAAATAAAATGAAGAATCAAAAGTATGGGAGGAATAAGAAAGGCCAGATCTGGAAGGAAAACTCTTAAAATCAACCATGATAAGCAAAGAACCAAGAACACTTGAAATTTAGACAGGTAAAATGTCTGTTGAGGGCATACTTATAATATTGATTATTTTTGGACTACATGAGATGTACTGAAAGCTTGGTATGTAACTTAATCTTCTATTTGACTGGCAATTATATGACAGACATGTATTAGGGCCAAGAAATGCTGAACGCCTTTTACATTAGCACTGCAAGAGATGATTTGGTTCTTCCCATGTTTTGCATTTTTGTGTTCTTGGAGGATTTTTTCATACCTTTAAAGTTTCTTTTATGTAACAAAAATTGCTTTACATCAGCTATAAAATGTGTTGCAATCCTTGTGGAAGAAAACAGTCACAGTGCTGATGTGCATAGACCTGTGTGGATTTGCTGAAGTAGCATTTTTCCTCCTAAACAACAGCCTTCAGCTACACTATCACCATGAGACATCCTGAATTCCATACAAAAAAACCCACACGATGCATAATGTTGGCCTCTACCAGTTCCAGATTTAGAGGTGTGCAATGCAGAGCTCTAGCAGAAAGCCGGACAGTAAAAAAGCAACTACTGATAACCTGAGTTTAGACCTATCCAATCAATACCAAATTTTCATTGCCAATCCAGTAATCTGTTAGGTCAATAATGTTTACATTACAGAAAATCCCTAAGGAATCAATTTTCTTAAAACCTGTAGAAATTTCAGCTGTTGGTTTTAATTTGAGGATGTGTTTTTGAGTTATAGTATTCTTTAGGCACACAGTTTTCAGTTAAATAGCAACAGTCCTTCTAAACGGTGGTATAAACAATTCCTGCATTCCAGGAAACTGGTTTGATTAAAAGCAGTGCAGTGACAGCAGATTCTTAAGGAGTGATTATTTAAATATGTGCATGCATATTACAAATCGTCACCATATTAATTCTAACAGAATACTGTGTGCTGTCTCACTGTTTCTGATCTTCCAAATTCCACATGTAAGAAGTAGCAGGATACACTGTCACCAGAGATACAGACGTTTTGAAATTTTGCTAAAACAAATGTCACTTAAAATGTACTAGCACTTGGGCTGTGATATTTAGGTTTCAGAGACTTGGACAGGAAGGGTATTTCTGGTAGTGAGAGTGCTCAGTATCAGCTTAGTATTTCCAAGTGCTTTGTTCTTTCAGCATATGTAGAAAAACTTTCTTGAATAAAAACTATTTCATGTTTCCAAAATTTTCTGCACAAATCTAAACATGGAAAGTAATAGTTCTGTTGTTTTGGAGGAGGGGTAAGCTTTTTAAATGAAATTTCCACTCCAGACACTGATATACTGACAATGGATTCTATAGTCAAAGCTTTACTTTCTTCCAACCTTTGCTCTGAGAGTTCTGGGAAATTCAGATCTCTGTGTTGGTTTGCACATTTTTGACCTCTACAATAATACTTTGGCACTGCTGGAGGAAACTGCATGATCAGACTAAACTGAGAAGCTAAAGAAAAAAAAGGACAGAGATTTTATTACTGCTCGAATAATGGTGCAGTGTGCACATGAAAACTTGGGATGGTACAAAAGCAAACACTGAATAAGGGAGACGTGGGAAAAGGGCTACAGTTATTGAAGCTGACTCTTCCAAATGCACAAGTGTACAATTCAGATCAAATACAGTTTTTTATTCTAGCTAGCACCTCAGTTATGATTAAAAATGGATGTATTTGGAAATACATTTGAAAACTTCCACTTAGAATGTGAAGAAGAACCCCATGCCAGGATTCACCAATGCGTCATGACAGGTTTTGGATAAACGGATTTATTAGTAATTCTGGGCACATGCCTGGCACCTGTATCTGTGCAATAAAAAAAAGTTAAGGTGTGGAGTTTTTTGCAAGAGAAACAGGTGCTGCACAAAGTCTGTTTGTAGCAAGTTAACTTCCTCCACATTGAAACAAATTTAAAAGAACCCACTGGGAATACCAAACAATTTTGAGAGAGAAAAAAGGAAAGAGAACTTGAAAGCATCGAATTAAAAAGAGAAGTTGTCTACTCACTTCTTTTTTCTTTTTTCTTAAATTTTCCTTTCTTCTTCCCATGTTCCTTTTCATCATCAGATACTATATCGGGAGGCTCATGTAAGCTGTCATGAGGTGGTGAAGGCTCGCCGGTGCGGTACAATCCAGGGAATTTTGTAGGACTGATTTCTTCAGAGCTGGGAGTACGAGCAAGTCCCCCACTGTGTTCTACCCGACGGTGTTCACTGGGGCTGCTCGTGGGAGGCAGGAAGCACTCGGTCATTCTGATACCCGGATATCAAAGTGAAATCTTCTGCTACCTGTCCATCACACCTGCATCAGAGGAAAACAAAAAGAAAACCCCCACAATTTTAAGCAATGGGTTTCAGAACACCTTGTTTAGAGTTCTACCCTGAAACAGTGAACAGCAATACCTTCTACAATGAGAGTTGCAACTTCTGTCAAGACACAGTAAAATAAATCAGGTCTGAAGCTCGGTGTTTGCAGAATTTGTTCGTTGACTCCTGAGCCACATTAGCGTGAGAGCTGCCATTTCAGCCATTTCTACTTTATAACATACTAAACATATATTAAGTATCTGAATACTTTAACAGTTGAAATAATTCTTACAAAATTCATAGGCAGCTTGCATACTCATTGGTAGTATTTACTACAAATTAGTTTGCTAATTTTTAAAATTTTTTTGACATCAAATAGATTTGCCTAGAAGCTCAGAGCATTTTGAGCACTGCCCTTAAGGCAAAGATCATTTTCTTCTTTCCCAAGCATATTTTATAGATGCAAATAAGAACTTGCCTAACCTGTCGCAATAAGGGGGGAAAATAAAATAAATAGAGCTAAAGCAAATCCATCTTTTAATTATGCTGCTGCAAATTTAAGAAGGTAAAAAAATAATGGTTATGCTTTTCTAGTATACAACAACTTCACCTTTGAAGAGACTGTATCAGGTCATCTGCACCCAGATGCTGGTACGCTGTTTGCTTGAGAGTCATGGCCAAATAAAAGCTTATACAAAAATTGCTGAAGGAAGCCAATGCATAAATTCTCAGCAGCGGAACTCATAAGTAAAAATCTGTTCCTAACACAGATAAATTTCAAAAATTCCACAGAATGGATATGCTGTATGGGACACCACACCTCTGGAGTCCACTTGTCTGAATTTGGCCCCTTGTATCTAAATGGTCACATAGGATTTTGTTACATTTTATTTTTAATTCATATCAAATACTCCACTGCCATGATTATTTGATACTGTGTTTGAACAATTAAATGGCATGTTCAAACACAGGATTTTATGAGAAATGTCCAGTTATGTAAAGCTTCAGAATGACAGCTATCCAAAAAGGTCAAAATTTTCAATTATATAAGCATTTTCAATATTACCAATGACAGACTGGCTTTGCTACTGTATTTCATCATCATCATTCATCATCAGAATGATCTGTAAAATTCCTGCACAATATGTTTGCATTTCATCACCAACTCCTCCCCGTGCTCCAAAAAAACCAGAATCCAACACATCCTACCAAGAGTTTCTAAACAACAGAAAGTATTTCACCAATAACTCATGGAATTATATTAGAAATATTACATACAAATTTTTTATGTGAATAGAATGGATGGCACCTACAAATCAATCCACATGTTGAGTGGACAAGGTGGGCAAGTGCACAGAGGGCAAGAACAACGTTATTGCAAAAGCACATGAACACCACCCTGGAAAATGAGGACACGTAGGCTTTGCCTGTGGAACCCAGCAGAGCTTAGGGGATTAAGAAAGCCTTAGCCCATACATTCCACAACACTCTTCAGCAGTATCTCCCAACTCCTGGGCTTTTATTTACAGATTGGTAGCATACAGAAAAAATATGACATGGTATTGTATTCTGTCAAGTTAATAATTATAGATGAGTCCAGCTAAGTGGGTTTTGGGGAGGGTGGTTGGTTCACTTTTTTGGGGGTTGGAGTTTTTAATTTTTTTTTTTTTAATTCTCATCCTTCAGCTCTCTGTATGCAGATCAGAGTGAAATTTTAGAGTATGTATGCAACAGTATCTCCCTACAGGAGATCACTCACAGTGCTTATGGAAATTACCAGTTACTCAGATCAGAATTTGAATAGGGCACAGTAAGACACAGAATTATTATGAGAAACAAAATATTCATGAAGTCTTTATTTAATACTGTTCATTCCTTATTCTGGCTGAAGTGGAGGCACTGGCTAAAAATTAAGACAATGAGGTGCATTTGTAAATGCAACAAATTAAGACTGTACTTATGTTTCTCACTTTATTATTTTACAGCTTCAAGAAAGCAATAATTTCCTATATGTATCATTTTCTAGGCCTTTAAATAAGGGAGAACTTCTATGATGGTCAAATTATATCAAGACCTATCAGAAGGAGAGAGCCTTTAAGCCTACTGAAAAAACCTTTCCCACTTTTACTAATGGATGTTAATGTCCTACTGCCATATAAATTTGCACATTTCCTCTGGCTTTTACAATTTTCTTCTGACAGCAATAAATGGTGAGACTGAAAAAATCATGGACCTTCTAAGCATTTTGAGAAGGAACATTTCTAACAGGCTTGCTCTTCTGCCAGCTTCTCCCTCTCAGACTTTTTCTTCCCAATCAGTTACTGCTTCAGTCCTGCCTCTCCTCTGCAGCAGGTCCCTTCCCTCAAACGGCTTCTCTTCACCTGTGCAGCTCTCATTTGTCAGGAGATTCAGTAACTCACTGCTGCCACATGAGGAAGGTCACACTACTCCCCCCATCAACTCTCCTCTGCCTCCAATTCCAGCAGTTTGATCTTTTTGAGAACATTCAAGTTGCTAGCTGCTCCAACAGGCTTCTGCTGCTGAGCTGGCTCGTGGAAGAGCTCAACAAGCACTAACAATGAAAAGCAGAGAAGTGGCAGAACCACGATGACAGGAGTGCAACCTCTCTCTTTGGGCACCTGTTTTGTCATGCTGCACATACAGCTTCATCTCCTCAGATTTCAATTATTTCTTATTATTTGTAACTTCAAGCTTTCATTTCTTTACCACCCAGTGTCAGTACTCCCATGGCTCTTGTCTTGACTTACTACTCTGTTTCACCCTCAGTGTATCATAGACAACCTGACCTTCATCTGCTTTGGTCTCTGTGACTCAAGCTCAGTTTCCCACTTTCCCCTCATCTTGTTTTTATTTGGGTGGTGCCTACTTTCATGCAGCACACCATTTCTTTGCAGATAAAGCTCTCTCTTTCTCTGTTTCTTCTATCTGATTAGTGACCAGTTCCCACTTCTTCCTAAATGTTCTCCGCCGCTGGTTTTTGTTACCTCATGATTATCTACCTCATCTTTTCACCTTGTCCCCATTTCTCCCACTTGCTCTCAGTCTCTCCCCCACATCACGAGAAGTCCCTTCTTACCTCCCTGCCAAGAGCAGGCTCCTTGACTCCCACCACTTCTCGTTCACTTGACATTTGACTCTTCTTCCACTGAAGCCACAAATGCTGTTACATGACAGCATCAGAGAGCTTCTCGCACTTCAAGCACCTTCTCAGACCTAGCTACTTTATTGAGTACTCCCAAAATGCAGTTTCTTGAACCAGCTTCCTGCTCAACACTGAGTCAAGCCAAGCCTTCAGAATAACTGAATGTCAAATATAAGCCTTCACTGAACATGGGCAGAATCATGACCTTTCCTCTATTCTCCAAGGAAAGACTAAATTACAAGAGACTTTAAACATGGAAAGAAGGTACGTCACTAACACAAAATCTAGCCTCATGACATCACCATCTTTCTAGACCATAGACCAAGCACAGGAAAGTGGGTTGGGAAAAGGAAGGAAGATGCCTTCACAGGTGAAATAATGTGGCTTTCCAAGCCTCATTTTTAAAAACAACTGAACTTTAAAACAAACAAACAAAAAAATCAGTCTGAGCTACATATTTAGTAAGTAAAGATGAGGTTTGGAAAAAAAATAGAAAAGGGAAGACAGAGAGACATGATAGCCAGCTTTAACAGACCTCACTTTCAACAGTGTGTCATCTAAGTCAGCATGAACACGTTAAAGAGAGGCACAGTCTGAAAGACCAAATTCACAGCTCTTTCATTCAGTACAGAAGGCTCCATTATTTCTGTTTTGCACTGAGTCTGTACTGTGACTTTGACAGCAGCAGAAGCAGGTGATTGCATGCACAGATGTTATTTTGTAAAGCTCCTGGGTGGCATGAAGGGTGTGGAATTTTTCTGCAACCAGTATTATGCAAGACCACATCTGAAGCACAGTGGGTATCCCCCAGTCATTTAATTTTGCAACAAAAGACACCCTCTGAATACCTGGGTGTCACATTGAAAATAGTCCCAAGAAGTCAATAATCAAAGGATGGAGGCAGAGTGGGGACACTCACTCAGCCACCAGTACCTGCTCTGTCACAATTCTCCAAAAGCAAGACAGAGAACACAGCAGTACCTCACTCATCATCACAGACCTTCAGTCCAAAAGATCTGGACATGCATGAAGGACCTGGTTCTTGAAGAAATGAGGCACACTATTTTTGGACAAAAAGTATCCTAGTAACAAACATAGCTCCATTTTGGAAAGTAATGAACCATAAGAAGAAAGAACAAAAAACTATCATTTGTGGGCTACGTATGTCAAAACACTTCAGAAACCATGAGTGGTACTCATATAACTGTTGAGACTCCTTAATAAGATGAGAAGATTGAGTTCGAATTTATTTACCAAGTCTATACAAGGTCTGTGTCACATCTAAGTTCTGTATCTATTGCATTTTTTACAACATACTGAAAAGCTTAATACAAATCACTGCTTTCATTTGAACACTTCTTAGACTGAAATGCTGCCATGCAGTCAAATGTCAAAATTACATCAGAAGCCATCTGTTCCATTAAATAAGCAGTGGCCAGGTATAAAACCAGTGCCCTTTCCTTTCTTTAATAAGGTAACGTGGCCATGAAAGGAGAAGGAATAGGGAAGTACTTCATGTAGACAGGCAAAGCAAGTTTAAAATTTCACAAGTCACGAGTAATCACACAAACACAGCATTAAGTAACTCCCCTGTGAGTCACACACTCTTCATAATTGGCAAAAATTAAAGCCTCAAGAAAGGACTTCACAAAGTTTTTTGGATAAAAAGAATAAAATACAAGTTGTTTAGCACCATTCAGCTCCTAAACCTCAGATTACTTTACAGGATATGTGATGCCATGACAATGTTGGAAAATTTACTTCAAAGGAGGCTGTATAATCATGCAGTTAAAGTCACATAGGAGTAAGCTGTACATTTTTCAAATAATGCCAGTATCAGATCAGCTCTAAAGTAACAAAAACAGCTTTTGTGTGGTCTCTCACTTACCTGTAGGTAGATAAAGTCTGCCAGTTACAGCACCATCCAAGGCATTTCAAGTTCTGCTCTAAGAGTCCATTCCAGCTCAGGAGGAGTGATGTACAAACAGACAAAACTACTTAGCTCTCGACAATCAGTGAGCTACAGATCACATCCATATCTGAGTGGACTCTTGGAGGAGCCAGCTCACATTTAGAATATGCAGCTGTATTCAGATTATTCCCTATTATTGAGGATATTCCAGCTCTTCAATAATCTAATCAGGAGAGAGCCAGCCTTAAAATAACTAAATAATACCCTAGACATTTTAGAAATATCAAAACCAACATTTCCTATCCCATTACGATAAAGTTTTGCAATCGCCTGAAGATAAAATCTCCAGATATGTGGCAGCATGTGCTTTCCAGTTTGGTTCACTTGAGGGAAAACAGTACTACAGGCCCTAGCTCTGTAGAGCTCCATCAGGATGCAATTCACAGGCTATTTCCAAGAGACACATCTTGGGAAAAACAAAAATTGGATCCCCGAAAGGGGGTGGATGGTTAAATGCTTTGCTCCAGGAGAGAGCACATTGAAAAGGGATGGGCCAGGACTGCCTAGGAAAAGCCCCTGTCCCACGGCTCTGCCTCCTGCACTGGCTATACCATCACACTCCTATTTTGCTGTAATATCCTTCTTCCCTGGAGAGGCAGGCTGTGACAATTTATATCCCACTGTCTGTCCCACTACCTCTTCAAAGCAAGTAGTCTACGAGAAATGTCTGGGCACAAGTCTTTGTTACAGGGTAACAACCAAAGCCATATACAGAGGATACACAAACTATGCCCCACATGTGGCTCATTCCCATCCTTCAGGGATATCCCAGCAAGCCCTGCCACGTCTTTCCCCAGCTGAACCAACTGCCATGGAAGCAGTTTCAAAGCACTGCACTACATTACGATCACAACCAAATATATAAGAGGCATTCTTGCAAATAACTGTCCAGCTAATGAGTTGTTTAATTGCTTTGTATGGCAGCTTTCTCAAATAACAAGCAGAAGGCCTGGACTCTGCACCATGAAGCAGATGGGCACTGTACCCAGACCAGACTTCTGCAGGAGTATCTTGACTAATCAGCCAGCTGCACTGCACTTGCTACTGCCCACCCTGAAAATGATTTCTCATTCTTCAAACTTCTTGCAAAAAACTTCTTGTGCTACTCCACTGTACAGGATTCTGTTTTCACCCCCAGTAAATCTTGCTCTCCCATGGTTCCCACGGTCTTGTCAGTGCAAAGTAATACAGTATCTCCAGTACAGTACTCAAGCCATTAGAGTACATTAGTTTCCTACTCAGTGGTTTAGTCACACTCTTCCCCAGCCTCTCTCCATTTTCTTCCTCATCCCCTTTCCTGCAGTCCAGTTCCTCCACCATCAGGGCTGTACCTCCTCTATCTCACAATCTTTTCCTCACCAAGCAGGTGTTCACAACCTAGACCTGTGCAACTCCAGTTTCCCCATTCCTGTCCTCCACACCCAGTGTCTCATCTAACCTCACCTCTTGGCTGCTCACTGTTTCCCAGGTTTCCCTTGCCACCTTCTATTTCTCCCACAGTCAGTTCTCATTAAAACTTCTGCAAATTATGGGCCACACATAAGCAAGGCAATCTGGGAGGTCTTCTCCAGCCAAATTTAGGTTTCCCCTCTAAATTATAAGTAGCAGTTGAAAGATTTGACTGATTACCAAAATACACATTATTACAGAAAAGAGGTATTTTCTTGCTAGCTGAATGCTCAGAAACAGTTTGAAGAATTTGGTTTGTGCTTTTAAAAAAAATTTTAAAGTACCAGCCTCTGAAACAAAACTTTTCAGTCCAAATTAAAATATGGTAGCTTTTGATACGAGCTGAATTACTGAGAGTTGAATTGAATACTACAACTGTCTTGCTAACATATTGAACCCTCCTATACTTCTGAAAACCACCACATTGTGCAACATATATAATACCCACTATTGCTTAGACTGGCCTTAGAATTTTTCCTGGTGTGACAACTCTGCCCCTTCTCTCTTGCCCACCTCTCCAAATTCCCACTTGTACCAGTGCTAATGCATGTAAAACAGAACAGGAAGTTTTACTTTTACCACTTAACAAAGGAAGGCAGAAAAATACAACAAAAGGTGTGCAGTTTACTTTCTTAACAATCGCTATAAACATAGTATCACCACCGGTTTTGTTTGCCCTCAGGACTGTATACAAGTTTTTCTACAATTCACATTTTCTGACAAGTCCTTCAAAGAGTTGTCTAATCCCTAGTCACCAAAGGTCTGCAGCAAATTGTACAGCAATTATGATTTAGCAAATTAATACAAATTTTTATACTTTAATCAGTTCTTGGGCTGGATCTATTTAATGACAAATTTCCCTGATCAAAGATTTAAACTACAGCATTGTTAAGTTACACTCCAGTACCTGAACGCAGCCAGCTTGAGAACAGCAGTCAACTTAGTGGAGTCAGGGAAAAAAAACCATAACATCCTAAACCCATGACTGTACTACAAATGCTGTTAAAAAAGCAAGTGCTATTCAGACTAAAAAATGCAAAATGAAGCAGGAGAAAAATCAATGGATTTAGCATAAAATATCTTACAGGAGGTTTAAGCATTTCTGCTATTCTTTCAAGAGCATCTGAAGACTATCCGTGACAGATCGTACAACAGAGAATGGAATCTAGCTTTCCAGAGAGGCCAGAGCTCTGCACACTCAGTTCCAACACCCAGTAAAAAACAACTAAGCCTATAAAAGCTCTAATTTTGGAGTTTGTGGTTTGTTTTTTTTTAAGAGTGTCTTAGCTAACACATGCTAAAATACTAGAAATTACAGGGGTAAACAGCAATTATCAAAGACTCTTTGCTTTGGATTTAACAGTGGCAGCATATCCGGGACATGCCCACACACCAGAAACCTGCAATATAACGCACTGGCCTTTCTGTAACAGCAGTAATTCACCTGGCAAATTCAACAGCGGCAGTGGAGACGCAGTAAGGCGTTGTGAGGCTCCTGCCAGCAGGTAGAGTTCAAGCTCTGTGGAACTCCTGGGAACACACTCAGCCGACTTTGCAGGCAGGTGCCACTGCTGCTGCATTACCATCATCTTTCATACCCGTGCCAATTACAACGAAACCAGGAGCCGTGTGTGCCCCTCTGCAAACATCACTTAACTGGTGTCTGCTGGTTTGCCCTTCGAGAGCCCTCAAGCAGACAGAGTTCCACAGGGACAGAGCCTTGCCGCACTCTGTGCCTTATGCATTCAACCGCATAAACCTGCTTAACACGTAGACGGAACGGCAGAGCACGGGTGCTGCACAGAGAACTGCACGCTGAGTCCAGACAGTGTCGCTTTTTAATCCACTGCTGAGATATCATCTTTCTGACTGGATATAGAAAAAATCAATTAGAAGCACCATGCTTCTTCACTGAATTGCGTGAATTCTGACCATTATTTTATTCATAGAATTTTCAGACAGCATTAACTTTGCAGAAGTCACTTTATAATCCTTTAACTGGGAGGTCAGTAGAAACAATCCAGTTTACCTTACCAAAGGCAAAGAATATTCAGTTCTAAGGCCTTATTGTTTCCAGAAAGAAGCAATTTCTGTAAGTAGATTAATGTCACACAAACCTTTAGGGTTTGAACTGTGAAAATTAAGTTTCTTATGCTTTACATTGAATTTTTGCCACCATGTATTCAAGAAAGATGAAAAGATCTATCAATTACAGGCTGACACTTGAACTCTGTAGCATAAGGAAAAGCTAAGAACAACTTTGCTTGGATCTCTTCATAGTGTGACACATGACACAGATGATCAATTTCCATGTATGATTCTTTTCATGTTTAAAACCCTGCACGTTCCAGTGTAACACAGGCAAAATATATTCAACTTTCAGTGAATATTAAACAGAACTATGGTGGTTGAAATAAAACCCATTCTACCGTAACAACAGAATGGAAAAGTAAAAAAAGACTTTGATCCAGAAACACTGTTTACATAACAGCTTCTCTGATTATTTTTAGTGATTATTTAAATAACTACGTCTATCAGCTGATAGTATTCTGAGTGATTACTTGATAACTATGTCTACCTGCATCACCTTTGCTTTTGGCTTAAGAGGCCTGTTTATTATCAAGCTAACATCAATGGCTATTGACCTGGAAACCAGCCTTCACTGGTTGCTTTATTAAGCCCAATTTGAGTAACATCAAGCACAGACTGGGTTGCACGCAAACGTTTCCCCAACTTAACAATAATGGATTGATGTGTAACATTTCTGTGCTCCCAGCACAGCAGTTTTTAGCACAGTCTTATTGTAGATGCAGTTCTACCCATGAAAATGTTTTTTCTGATGTAGCTTGTTTCATTTTGAGATCTGTTTTGAGACATGCCAACAAAATAATTGTTTTGCTGATCCATGTTATGTCTACAGCAGGAACCTGCAGGAATAGATGTCAATGTCTTTCAAACTCATGCTATACGGAAAAGAAAATTTTTATTTTTAGCATGGTATGTTAAGTTTCCATACAAAAGTAGGGCTATACCATCTCCGCTTCGCAGACATATTCCTATTAATGCCAGTGACAACTCTTCATCAACACCACATGAAGATTTAGCCTTTCAGCAAATTTCTGAATTTTTAGTTATTTTTTTCAGTACCATATGTAGAGACTGGATTAACAAGTTCTGTTTTCCATGTCTGCCCCAGATTCGCTCAATACCCAAGAGGAAAGTCAATTTAAATATTTACAAGCTCAGCAGATTATTAATTATGATTAACATCACCACCTCCAGGGCTGAGATGTTGCAAAATGTCACGCATGTGAACACAGAAAACATTCACAAATACATGCAAGGCAAGGTGCAGCACCACCCACCATGGGGCAGCAGTTGGTCTCTGCAGAGAAAGCAGGAATCTGTCATCCATTAAAATGCCAATTACTGGAATAGCAGCAGCACCCACAAGTTCACAGTATTTGCCTTGTCTTCTATGCCAATTTACCTAGTCAAACAGCCTTAGAAGAAAGCCTACATGAAACATCAGCCTTCTAGAAAAATGTATAAACATCCTTAGAATTTAAAATTAAATTCACATGTATTTTCTAAAACAGGCATCATTCAGCTTAGTCTGTAGCATCTACTGCAGCAATTTTCAGCAATCCTATGTCTTGAGAATATCACAAAAAAAACCCCATACCTTAAGAAATACACTGATCGATGTTTTCAACTTACTTGCCAAATATAACAAAAATTAACTGAATAATAACACAAATACAACATTAAGAATATGAATGCTCCACAGACGGAGGAAAAGTTTGGTATTTGATAGCACAGGACCAAACTATTTCTGACTGCCATTCCGAAATCTGTTGCATTGCCTTGTCTAAACATAAGTCATGCTGCTGTAATTAAAATTAGAGTAGATAGTTTAATGCAAGCCTCAGTACACATAAGACCAAAGATGGCTTTTGTCCCATCCCTCCCTCAAAAGGAGATAAACTGCCTCCATCAGTGTAAGGCAATTTTAAGAGCAGTGAAATCCTTGCACATAAGTACAAAAGCACACCAAATGCAATTACCTGTCAAAATAGCCACCTACAACTGACTGTTCTAATGATACACACTAACTGCAAACTTCTTTGACACGTTTGTGTATCTTTTAGATGTCTTCAAAGTTCGACTGAAGTAACATTAAAAACTTACTTCCTAGAGGATTTATAAAGAAGAAGCAACCAAAAGACGCCCATAGAAAACTGCAAACAAATTTGATCATAGACCAAATAAAATATCATAAAAATGCAGCACACAAAATGAGTGACGCAGGTAAAACTGATGCACCTTCTTCATTGCTTTTTGGTGGTGTATACAGGTCCTGGCATATTCAAAGATACATTTGTGAAAGCCATTGCCAGAAAATTAGTTCTTAAATTATCTTTGTGAAGGAACATGCATGTAAATATACATTGCAGTACATCAGCCACACTAATTTACTGAACCATCCAGACAGCAAAGAACTCCACATGTTCATCACTTCCTCTTTCAGCTGGAAAGTTGAATTTTGTTTCCTCCAACGTTTCAAAACCTGACTGCTTAAAATGCATCTGCTCACTAGTGATATGCATTGTATGAATTTTGGAGAACTGCAACCCCAAATTTCAGGATGAAAACTTCAGAAGCAAGACCTGTGAGAGATCTCTGCATCTAAAATTAGCAAGTGGTCAGCACGAAGAAAACTTACAGAACTTGTAAAGATTAAAATATCTGAAGAACAAGAAAAGTTAAAGCCATTAAACTGAAATAATTCAAGGAGTTTCTGGGTAAATCTGTTCAATCCCTTGGTATTTTTCCCCCCAAGCTCTTACATTTTTAGTCCATTCAATCAATTAAAAATATCCCATAAAAGATGAAAAGCTCCTTAAGCTATCTTAAAAGAACGGCATCTCCTTTGAAGCCACCACAATTGAAAACTGGAAGAGGAAATGACACTTTTCTTTTAATCCAATTTTTAAAAAAAAGGTATTTTGGGTTTTGTACAGATTAGTGTTACACTTTTATATAAAGCATTTGGTTCACAATATTAAAATCTACTGGAGTAGTATAAATACAGTAAAATATCTTGTCAACTTAATTATATTTTATCAGTAATTATACACTACATTAATACACTCAGTTTAAGTAAGTGAAAGCAGTATATTGGACACAGGAAAACAATAATTGAGAATTATGAACTTCCATAATATTCATGGTAGAAAACCACTACTACTACCATGAAATGAGAGAGTTTCATTGCTGGCATGTTCAACACTAGAATTTACACTTAGCACTCAATTTAATTCATGCTAATAAAACTCACTGAAAATTTATTTTCATGGTAACATCCAGAAAAATTCTGCACCTGACTGCTGATCCTCATATTTACAAAACACAATGGGGCAGGCTAGAAATGTTCAAGTAGCAACAAGCTTCACCACCAGGGTAAGTTAAACTTCACAAAAGTCATTACAGGATAAACATTAAACTACAGCTTCAAACTCATAGGTGTAACTCCTATTTTATAAAGTTAGGTATGATTTTAAAGAGAAGTAATACCCTGGAAGAAGTCTTACTTTTTTTTTTGTGAGAAAGACAAGTTGCAATTTTTATCCCTGTGATATCCCTTTTTCCACTAGTGTCAAGTTAACAGAATTATCACCTTATACTGTGTTTTCAAAAACCATTCTTCAAGCTCTGGTAGTAGAGTTCTATGATCAGTTCCAAGAGCTCCTTTCTGCCAGATGTCCTGACCTCTAGTATTAGAAAAAGCCCAGAGATCCTACTGAACTGTAAAACAGGAAGCAAACTTCATGAGCTACCTTCACCTAGATAACAGAAAACTGAGAAATTTTCATACTAGAGAGGGCAAAAATGTAACAAAAATACTTTATATCTATATATAACTATGGGAATTGACTCAAGAATAAGTCACTGCTAAGAAATGTACAAAACAACCAACATGAAACTAAATTTATTTTCCTTAAAATAATTTTCAGTTTGGTCCAAACTTGCATTCTGATTTGGAATGTCAAACCTTACCACCCAGCACTCGCTCCTCTTTCTTCCTCTCCAGCAACCATCTGGCCGTTCCCACCTCATGCAAACAGCCATCACTCATTCCTTGATTTCCTTGTGTGCCTCCAGAGACCAGAATAGCCAGGCTAAAAAAGCTCTGTTCCTTGTGGGTGAGAAGGAGAATAAAGACGGCAGAGTGGGTATGAGGAACCTGCTCCTACTGTTTGGGAAGCTGACCCTTCCACTGCACTGAAGGGTGGACCTATTCCTATGAAAAAGTGTAGCCCCCAGCAGCCAAAGTAGTGCAACTCTGCACCTTCACTCAGGGTCTTCCCCAGCGCTGTGCTCCTGTTGGGCTGCAGCGGGCAAGAATCATTAACCATTCCCTGCTTCCTCCAGGGAAGACAGCAGCCTGGATGGAAGCAAGGCAGGGATTACCTACAAGGTCACACCATAAATTAATGTGTAACACCAAGGATCATAATCCTTCTTTTAAAGAAATTTTCTCTTTGCATTGATTACTTAAGGTCTGTATTTCTGCCCATCTTCCTAGCACTTATAATAAATGGACAGATGGCAAGCTATTAATGATTAAGGGCACACCAGCACAGATGAAGTGACTTACATCACATTCCTCAATTATTTTTATTATATCAGAATAATTGCATTACTTTATTCTGCACGTAGAAAACAATACTAAATTTGCTTATTTAAAATATAACATTTTCTCTACCAATATTTTTTAAACTGGGCTAAATATCACAATACTATTAGCACACATTAACAATTCACTATGTGTACTCAGATTTACATTATTACTGTTTTAGCATCTGGCAAGCACTTTTTCTTTATTATCATAAAATTATGTGTTTAGTAAATAATTAGTTGCTATTTTTTTAGTCAGGATCCTACACCAAGCTGCTTCTGAAAGAAACTGGGACATCTTCATTATCTGTACTTTTGTTTACTTAGTATCACAGGAACTAGACCAGGAAAAAATACCTAATCATGTTCTCTATTTAAACACACCTTAATTAATTATCAAAGGAAATACTGCTTGTAGGTAGTGAACTGATTGCTCTAAATGCTGTGATCTCATGGCTTTGAATTTGCAGATCTCAGTCTCTGATGCATACTTGGAATTCATCATTAGATAAGAAAAAGATATGCTTTCTGTGCTTTTTTAATGCACAATTAATAATAAACAACACTAAGGACCCAGTTACACATTCCAAATATTTTTGCTCAGATATACTTCATTCAGGTATTAAGTGTTGTTTTTACCTTCTTATTATCCACTGAAGTCACTGTACTTCATATTTATCTTTTTCACAAATTCTTCCCTACTAGTTCAAAATTGTCACAACACTTTACTGATGAAACCTAAATAAATTTTTTCCTAGTACATTATCTGCTAGTAACAGGACAGAATAAACTAGAAACTCCTTGGATATATTTGAGCCAAGTGTTGTATGAGCCAACTTACTGGATCACCACTCCTTACTTGGGTAATATCATATACACCCTCCACTTCCCAGCAGCTGTCCCAAGGAAGCAGTCATTCCCTAATTTTTACTGCAGCCTAAAGAAAAACTGGAAGCAGGGAGCACTGGATCCCTGCTGCTGTTCAGCTTTTTCAGATTTGCTGTTGCCGCCACCATCAAAGTCTGTTTCATTCTACTATACCTCCACACCTTCAACCAAGTTTGTGTTCCCTGATACCAAGCCCAAAAGGTGAGGGATGGTTGGGATGAGAACCTGCATCTGTTACCCTTCTGTTTTTGGCCACAGCAAGCAGAAGATGTAAAACTTATTTGGACAGCAGTCACCCCTCAACACCACCACGTCTGGGGATGCAGCCTAAGTAAAGCTTCCTACTCCATAAGGTACTTCCAGCCCAACTGTGGGCCCATTTGATATACCTTTAATATTTTTTGAGCAACAATTTGAAAACTATGAGGCTCTGGGGAACAGCCGAAGGAGCTGATGAAGGATCGCACATAGCAAACCATGACTAGTTGTAAGGGTAGTGAATCATTCACTGATTCAACATAATCAGATACATTAGGTCAGAGACAAGCTTGGTAGATTATGCTACACTATACTACAGTAAACTCAAGGTAAATATCATACCTTCATATCATACATACACATCATATATTTTGGCATTTTGAGGCTAGCTACATGACACCAAGCTTTACAGAAGGAAAGAAAATTAGCATTTGTTGGTATTTATTGCTGAACAGCAGCATCTTCCATATTAGTCTAAAAACTGCCTGGAAGAAACAGCAGTGTTTACTCAGGAAATATGCAAACCTTTTCTGCAAGAAAATACAGCTAAAACTTACTGGGAAAGAGTGCCTGAAGGGTACAGTGGAGATCAGAACCCCAAAATGTTAGATGCAATACTTGTGCACGTGGGCTTTGCTTTAAGGACACAAACAGAATCAAGCCATGCAGCTCTGATGCAGGAACGCAGTTATTGTAATTCCAGGACAATATATTCCACTGTAGACATGCACACATAGAAATGGAAATAATCTGCCCTACAGAAAAAGAACTTTCTTTCCCACATAACTACAATCACACCAGGGGTTTTAGAGTGAAATCCTTACTTTTGGGGGAAAACCCCACCAATCCAAACTACAAAATATGCCTGCCCACTCCTGAATACACCTTAACTAAGACAGAACAATGCCAAAGTTGCACATGGAGTATTAAGATTTGAAGGCAGCTATTCCTATGCTCCATTTCAGATGTGGGAAGACTAAAGAAAACAACTTATTTTCTGCAAGCTAGAAATGAGATCCCTAGGACAGGGAATGTAAAGTTCCTTACTTCACCGTAATAGACACACTATTCTTTATGTAGTTAACCTAGAACATTACAGCAAGGGGGTTAATAAATTTCACACACTTAGAAGTACTAAATGCTCAAAACTACAACAGTTTGGAGGGGCTTTTTAAAATTCCTGTTTATTTCTCTGTAGGAAACAGCCCCCCAAGAGCTTGTCACACTGACTGTATGGATTACACACAGACTGCACTGAAATGAACTGAAGCACAGCACCATTCACCACGAGCTGTATGCAACACCTCAAACAACATCAAAACCCAAACCTAAGGGATCTAAAGGATCCCTCTGCCATTCTCCTGTAAGCTCATTAATAAATTTACATCCATTACCATCCTGCATCATATCCAACGGAGCCTTAACATCAGGTACATCCTGAAAGGGTGCATTATGCCAATGCAGAGCACTCATGGTAAGCACTTCAAGACATTTCTAAATCAGAAACACGTTTAAGAATGCAATTAGGGCTGTTTTCCTGTGCTGGAACAAGGGACTTGCACAAATCACCCTGGTTTATGCAACCGGCAAAAAGGCCTTAGCCTGTTTTTTTTTAATGATGATTTCCTATTAACAATTATCATTAACCTCAGGGACATGAGGGTGGGGGAAATCCAAACCACACCATTCTCATGAGATATTTTCAGTGTGGATTGCTGGCATTTTCTCTGTCACTTGTTTTAACATCTGTTAGCACTTAAAAATAAGATGTGCTTGCTCATACATCACCCACTGACATATCCTTGGAAGTGTTCAAGGCCAGGCTGGATGGGGCTCTGAGCAACCTGGTCTAGTGAAAGGTGTCCTTGCCCATGGAAGAAGGGTTGGAACTAGATGGTCTCTGAGGTCCCTTCCAAACCATTCTGTGATTCTATGATGAACAGGAACACACACTTTCTAAACAACATCATCAGGTAGGAAACACGACATCCTTAGAACCTGTTAACCACACTAGATGCAGAAAAATTACAAAAACGGTAAATTTTCTGGGTTTTAAGATGAGACCTCTAGGTGAAGGTAAACGAATAAAAATCCCTGACTTCTCCCTCCCCACGAAAAAAACAACCCAAAACGACCTCGCAGAGAGCCAACCTACAGCCCAGCACGGCTCTCATCCGAGACTGAGCTGCAGCGAACCCCGCACGATCCAAGGAGAGCAGACGCTTAATGAAACAGGGCGCACAAGGTGCCCGGCGCCTGTTCCCGTAAGGGCAGGAGGGACAACACGGCCCGTAAGCGGACGGACACCCGCCCAGGCAGGGAACGGAGGGAAGGGAGGAAAAGAAGGGAAGGAAAGAAGCAAGGAAAGAAAGGAGAGAGGAGGAAAGGAGAGAGGGAGCAGAGGAGAGAGGGAAGGTAGGGAAGGTAGGGAAGGTAGGGAAGGTAGGGAAGGTGGGGAAGAGGGGAAGAGGGGAAGANGGGAGCAGCGCGAGCTCACGCCACCGCGCACGCGCCGCTGCCTCGCTCCGCGCGGCCGCGAGGGCGGGGGAGCTGGAGCGGGCGGGCCCGGTCTACCCGCGCGCGGAGCGCGACGGGAGCTGTAGTTCCCCCCGGGGGACACTGCCGGCGGGGGCGGGAGGTCGCTGCCGGCCGCCGCACTACAGCTCCCAGCAGCCGACGCGCCGCGGGGGGGGGGGGTCCAGTTCCTTTGCCCCCCACCACTGTTGAAGCCCCCAGGCCCGCGGCGGCGGGCCGCGGCTGCCTGAGGGGACCCCGGTGAGATACGTATGTGAAGCTCCCTGAGCAGCCGCCGGGAGCCGGCAGGCAGCAGCCCCATCGCTCCTCTGGGAGCACAAGGAACGTAAGCGTCCCTGAGCCATGAGCTGGCAGTGGCCCTTGGGGCCAAGAAGGCCAATGATATCCTGGGCTGCATTAGGGAGAGCATTGCCAGCAGGTCGACGGAGGTGATCCTGCTTTTCTATTCAGCCCTGGTGAGCCCGCATCTGGAGTGCTATGTCCAGTTCTGGGCTCCTCAGTACAAGAAAGGGAGCTCCTGGAGCAGCTCCAGTGGAGGGCAACAAAGATCTTTAAGGGGCTGGAGCATCTCTGCTACGAGGAAAGGCTGAGGAAGCTGGACCTGTTCCTCCTTGAGAAGGGACGACTGAGAGGGGACCTCATCAATGTCTATAAGTATCTGAAGGACGGAAGATGCTAAGAGGATGAAGGCAGGATCTTCTCAGTGGTGTCAAGCAATAGGACAAGAGGCAATGGGCAGAAACTGATTCACAGGAAGTTCCACAGGAAGTGGATGTGAAGAAGAACTTTACAGTGCAGGTGACTGTGCACTGGAAGAGATTGCTGAGAGGCTGTGGGGTCTCCCTCACTGGAGATATTCAAGTGCCATCTGGACACAATCCTTTGCCATGTGCTCTGGGATGATCCTGCTTGGGCAGAGAGGTTGGAACAGATGACCCACTGTGGTCTCTTCCAACTTGACCCATTCTGTGATTCTGAGATTCTGTTGACGGTGATTAAAGGCAGGTATGGCCGAATGAGTTACGAGATTACACTTGTCAGAGTGGGAGCTCAGCAAACACCACAAGCCATCAGTCTCAGTGTGGGAGCTGACACAGCCCCACAGGTGGGGGCACCTGGGCCACTTTCCCTGTGATGTTGCTGCTGAGAGAATTCCATGTCCTCAGTTCACATGAGAACAGCCATTGGCTTTGGCTTCATCCCACATAACAAACCTGACCTCCTGAGAGGAGTTACCCACTCCTCTCTACCACTTTCTGGAATGTGAGGGAAATGGAGAAATGCTCTGGATGCTGCTCAAGGTGACCTGTGCCAAGGAACACATCCCCGTCTCAAGATGCATCCTGTTTACAGTGATGTTGTAAGGAATTTTGTGATTTTTTTTTTTGCCTCTTACAATGCAAGTTTCTGTTACATTGAGCACCTGCGTAATTTGAATCCCTTTCAGGTTTCCTCATCAACAGGGGAATTTGTTTCAGTCAGAAGCAGGGCCGATTCATTCCCACAGCCTCAAGCTTAATCCCCGGCCTATTGGACACATTAATACTGTGGCAGCGTGCCAACTGCTCCATTTATTCACTTGAGACTCAATGCTGCTTAGTCCCTGTCGAATGAGCTCTTTGTGCCACCTCCTGCGGTAATGTAAAAGGTCCCCCACAGGAATTTGTGCTATTCAGTGGAAGATACAAAAGGGAGGGTTGTAAACACTCTGATTAGTGTTGGAGCACAGGGCTATTGTCTCCACCACGTATTACATAACCTCGCAACTTCCAATCTCCCTCCTCCTCTCCAGAAGAAACAGGTTAACAGTAAGGGCTCACCAGGCTATTTAACTTAACATCACAGCTAATGTGTTTCTTTTTTTGTTATGTATAAAGGCCATCTTACTCCTGGCAAAAGAAGAGAGAAGGGTTAGTTCTGTAACATCCTGAAGTAACTGGAGATGGTTGCCCGAGAGGATCTCCACTTGAAGTGACAGTGGCCAGAGGCTCTCAGCTCTGAAGAAAGTGTATAATCAGAGGCCACTGCCAACAAAAGTTCATGCACAATGGGCCCATCAGCTAATGAACCCAGAATGAATCTTCTCCCAGATTTTGAGGACAAACAAGCGATTGTGTGCAGTGCCAACTATACCAATTTTCACACTGCCGTGTGAAACCCATTTGGATGATTTCTGACTTGCAAAATTCACTGTGGTCTGAGGCCAATTTACACACACTGAGGCACTTTCTTACACCCTCAGCTTGCCCCACATTCACTCAGTAAATTTGTACTGCTTTAAAGACAAAGTGAAGCAAGGGTTCTGAGGTGGGGAGCTCTTTGCTTGGAATATCAGTCTCGCTGATGTACCTGAGATTCATAAAAGTAATAAAATAATAATGGAGGGGAGCTTCAGGAAGCATTTGGTCAGGGAAAGGGGAAAAGGCATAGCTGTGTTAAGAATTCCTTCCTCCTCCTCCTATTTCAAGAAGGCTAGTTCTGGGGTTGAGTTTGTCCTGGAAAGATGGGAGTCTACATGGGCTGGGATAACTTTAGACATGCTGTGTAATTCTCCTTAGCAATAAAGGAATACACAGCAGACATAAGATGATTTAGCTTAGGAAAGAAACTAGTCGGCCACATACTGAAACAAACGTGAAACAATGAGAGCCTGAAGATACAACAGGAAAACCTAGTAGTAGTAAATTAGTTGATGCCTTTGGGGGAGAAAGTGTGTTGTTCATAGAAATTACCGCAGAGCAGGAAAACAGAGCTAAAAAAAAGTGTATGATGCTGAACTCTGCCTAAGCAACTCCCATGAGCACTGTTATGGAGTCACAGAATCACAGAATGGTTTGGGATGGAAGGGCCCTTAAAGACCATCTATTTCCAACCCCTCTGCCACAGGCAGGAACATCTTGCCCTAGAACAGGTTGCTCAAAGCGAAATAATTCCAAGTTCTCTGCAGTAGAAAGAAAATTTATAAATACTTAAGCAATGAAAAGGGTATAAGAAAACTTGAGCCTTGGCTACCCTTACATCCTAGATGGATTTTTCTGAATCGGACTTACTCTGTTCCTTGCAATGTTTTGTATCTAAGTATGTTTTCCCATGTGAACAGCACAAATTTTAATGATGTACTGGTGATTTGGTGAAAGATGTTGTGCCAAGGGAATGTGTCAAATCTTGGTACAGGTGTTTCTTTTGCCAAGCCCAACAGACATTATGACCTAACAGGAAAATGTTAGGTTCTTGTTTGGAGTGTACTCTGCAGGTACCTCATCAGCACAGTCTGTCCTCTCTTCTCATTAAACTCCTCGCAGCTTACGGGTCTTCAGGCTTTGCCCATGAAGGTGTAAGTGCCAGCCACGGGAGAGGGCACCATAGGTCATGGGGCTGCAGAGACCACAGTGTATCCGTGTTGTGGGGGTCTGTCACTGTGCCATCACCAGCAAACTTCAAGTCACTCCAGCCAGCAGGATGAGGGGCTTGGCAGCCAGGTATCAGAATAGCCATGATTCTGATAGTGTGGAGTGACCATAGATATATTATTAAAGATACAAGCAGGCGTTCTTATATTTATTTTTTAGGAATTAGATGTGAAATCCATTAAGCATACTAAAAGCAAGCCAGGAACCTTAAGAAATGACAGGAAAGCAATGTCACATTATGACCTTTGTACTCAGGTGCCTATAAGGAAAAACAAACCAAAAAAAAACCTCAACAAACCAAACCCAAACCCCAAAGCGACTAAACAAAAACTTTTTTTATTTTTAAAGGAAGAATAACAAAAGGCCCTCCACCCCTTTTCAGTCAGGCCCCCAACACCCTAGGGATTTGTATAATTTCTTACTATATGAATTCCCTCTTTGCTTCCCTTTACATTCAGTGATTTACAATTTATCCCAAAGGACAGTGATAAAAGTGGACAATGCTTTACCTGGAGAGCATTCCTAAGCAAAAGAAGTTTTAAAAACATGTTCTTATATACGTGGTGGTTTGCTGGTTATCCAGAGGTCGGGTGAAGTAAGAGACCCCAAAATAAATTATGAATTTTCCTGCAAAATTAATAAGACTAAATAAACAACTTTCTAAAATGGTTAGACTTTTCAGAAAGAACATTCTGAGTATTAATCATTTACGTACAGAACAAGACTTGGAAGCTACACTTTTAGGTATGGAAAAAAACTGCTGGAGAGTTAATTCTCTATATTATTCTATCCATCTAGATCAGTAACTTTTGTAATATGCTTTCTGGTAATGTTTCCCTGAGAAACTCTTGAGAAATAAAACACAAGAACCAATAATGTCTTTTTATTAAAATACCTCTTAAAACACTCATCATCATAAAATACACTGGGTGTTGCTGCATGACATTTGTGTACACACAACACTTTCAGCAAAATCTAGACAGCATCAGGAATTACAAAAAGTAAGGCAAGCCCCGGAAGGTGTGCACTACCTTCTCTCAGGCCACTCCAGACAACTGTGTTTACATTTTTGTGCCATTCCCCACACCATTTCCTGGACACCTGTTAGGCCACTCCCCCCATCCCTCCCACCCCCTTGATTTGACCTCACAGTGAAATTCTGAGGATGTAAGTGGAGATAGTATCATAGATCCATGGGGCAGCAGGTGCCTGACCAGAAACATCAGCCCTATTCCTCCCCGAAGAAGATTCTGAGCTATCCTCATATTTCCAATAATTTAAGACTGCAAAAATCTGAAGCACACTAATGACCTCCTGCTTGCATGATTGCTATGTGTCTCCTGTCTCAGTCAGGAACATTGATCCATCACCCTCCAGCTACAAACAGTCACAGCTACTCTAATGTATTCTTCCTCTCCATTAATTTAAAGAAATTCTATCAGAAGAAAATATAACATGAATTGTAAGATATCGGAAGAACAACTCCTCCATTATAAGCTAAGTTTTTCTATTCTTGTCTATGATCTTTTATCACTTAATTGTAAGTTTTAAGTATGAAGACATTCCATTATCCACGAGTTCAAAACAATAACATTCATCTTTCAAGTACATCTTTATAGCTGAAAAAGACACTGAAGAAAGTAACATTATTTAACAAGAGTAGATTTTTCTTTTATTATTATCATTATTATTATTATTCCATCTTATTGAAAGAACTGTAGCATGAGAAAAAAAAAAGAAAAAAACATTCAGGCAAATTTTTCAACAAAATAAATGTAAAATGACTGCTTTCATTTGTACATGGTACAGATAGACAGATGTAACTAGAAAACAGTTTAATCCCTCTAGACCGAGGTTAATGAGAAAAAAATGAATAGTCAAATTCCTTTTTGTGTTTGCATATGCATATATGCATAAAAAAAATTCAAGGAGTTAAAACCCACATTATTATAAATACCAAAAACTGATCATTAACTACTCATACACTTTATTCTTGTACTTAGTACCATTATCAATGGAGCCCTTAAATGGGTCATAGTAACTGCTATTAACTGTCAACATATAAAAACTCTTACTTAGAAAAATGGACAATGTTCTAAACTCAGAACACTTTAACTTTGCCTTTGCAGACACATATTCCCTTCTTCACTGACAAAAATTTATGGGGGAAAAAAAAGAAATTCAATAATAATAAAAATGTTTTGGAATAAATATTCACAGGATATTATTACATGGGAACATGCTTGCTGCCAGCTGCTCAGCTGGTAGACCTGTACCACTTGCTTGTTCCTGTCATTTTATTCTTTATTCCTTTAGTCATTAAATCCATCATTGCCTTTCCTGTTTCCTTTACTGGACTAAACGTTCAGGGAATAACAACCCTAGAGAACAGTGCAAAAGCTGGGAGATGCAACTGCTCTTCATTTAGTTTAACAGCTTTATTTTGGGATCTAAGAGAAGACTGAAAAAATTACTTTGTTTAACACATAAATTATGCATCATAGGCCCCAACGAACTTACGAGAGCAGGGCAAATGAAACTTGGAAGAAAAGTGTCCCATACATAGTGTTTTGTTGGGCAGCCCTTCTAAGAAGTTAGGATTTTATCCATGACAGCCCAGGCTTAGAACTTGAAGAGAAAGCATGAATTTTTATTTTTCTCCAAATACCACTTTCACAATAAAAAGCTAAACTCAAATACTGGAAGGCAATAAAGTTAAAAAACAAAACCAGAAACTAAACCCCAAAAACCCAGCCCCTAAACAACATCCACCCTCCCTCCAACCTAGCAGCCATTTATTTATTTGTTGAATTTAGATAATGGAAATCTCATTACCATATTCTAAAAGTTTCCCTACTCTAAACTACAAGATAGAGTACTATGTTCTGAAAACCAGTATAGCCAATACTTTCAAATCAAAGGAAAACCATCAGAACAGCAATGATGAGCATGACTGTACCATTTGAGCAGAAATAAAGAAAAATAAGTTTAAAACATAGTGTTTAAACATCTACTAGTTAGCCTCGCTTACATGAATTAAAAAAAAAAAAAAAGAAAAAAAAGTTTTCTGATTTTATACATCCTCTTTTTCAACTGGGTACATTTAATTGCAACCAGCAGGCACTCCACCAAAACGCAGTATTTGCAATCCCCGTCTCTTTAACCGAGAGAGATTACTTTGGCCTCGGTATTGCTATATTACAATTTTCCTGCTTCAGAACATGCAGTTCATACATTTGACAGTTTTACTGCCGTAGTCGATGCATTCTGGCCCGATACACTCACAGCACGCGTTGTGAAACCATCGGTATTTGGAAGCTCCCATGGACTCGCAAGAGATCTTGCACTGATGTATTGACATGCAGTCATCAAAATACACCACAGTACACATGTGTTCTAAATAAGAGGGGGAAAAAATTTGGTTTAAAAGGTCTTAAAGTGTTTTTAAAGGTTAGTTAAAAATTAGTTAAATGCGCAGCTTTAGAAGTATGATTGCAAACTGACAGGACTATGAGGCATAAGGAAAGAAAGGTGACAGTAAATGCAGAGAGGCAAGGCAGAGAGACAAGGTAAAATCTATCAACTTCAAATTTTCAGCATCTACAACTCAACCTGTTGTCTGATTTCCTTCTGGATTAATTTACTTCTACATTCACAGGCAAGAATGCTTTTGCGTTTTGTCCCCCGGTTATGAGAGATACCTTCTAAAGCGTAAGGATGAGCTATGCCAAAATTACAATCAGGAATATGTCCTCTGAAGGTAATATGCTACCACAAAAAACTTCAGGTTTAGAGAAGTTATTTCAAAAAACCATCAAAACCCACTTATTTGGATGTAAATGTTTCTTTCTTCCTCTCCCCCCCATTCCACAATAATCTTTAACCAGATGAAATCACATACCTAAAGAATCCTGTTTTCATCAGCATGAAACTGCACATTTTTTTCTTCCTTATTTTTAGCAACACCACCAGCTTCACTACTAATCTTAAGAAACCCCTTCTGCCTAAGTGTTGACTTCATGCTTCTAACACCCATGCAATTACTTGAAATGCCATGAAGTTTGGTGTTGCAACATCAAAATGGAGATAAGGCATTCACCACAACTATAAAATAAAACCATCACCCCCCTTAGTCCGCTTCCAATTCTCCGAGCTGACAGATTCTACCATCTTTCTTCTGTACTGACCAGGTGATTATACCATAAAACTTTGTTCATCCTCCAAAGGACCATGATTACATAACATTTACCAAGAGCATAACTTGGCACGCTTTGGGGAAAGCACAACTGGCAGCTGTCTGCAAACATGAATGTCTCACTCACACACAACAAACCAACTTGTGAGCAGATGTCAAGGGTCTTTCTAGCTTATTACTACTCATGGTGCACCTAGGAGAAACCCACTGATCTACATTCCAATGTGGATTAGAAAAAAAGTAATACAAACTTAATGGTAAATCAAGACAGTGGGTTTGGTTTGGGTTTTTTTAATGACCAATTTTGACCATCATCAAATTATTTTGCTACTACCAAAACAGCTGCAAGAAGGTTAGAGGATGTGCTGCCAGCCCACGGAAAGCAACAGAGTATTCACTGCCTTGGTCAGGCTCCAAACTGATGTACACGTCTTGCAGACACCATATACAGTGCAACAGGCAATAGGGATCTTGGGGAGGAAAGGCAGACCCAGAGCTGAAGCAGTTTCTGCTCTCAGAAAAGCTGTGCTGCAAGTAAAGCTGCAGTTGCCCCAAAAAAACTTGCAGTACCTGAAGTACCGCTGGGAACATCAACGAACTGCACTGTGGCTGTGTAAGTCCTGTCCTGTCGGAACCCACGACATGTCTCTGTCTAATTTAGGGGACCTGACACCCCGAAATGGGGGTGCCCCAGAGGGCACTGCCTTTGATCTTTGTCCTTGGAGAACTTTACCAACTCTAAGAGATGGATTGCAAGCCACAAGAGTGTAATATAAGCATTAATAGTCACTTTGCACCGGGTGAAATGTAGTATATAGAAGATCTGATAACATGTACATGGGGGTACGACATGTACAGGGGGGTTAAGATGGAGTCTAAAGGGTGTGGTCACCTTCTCCTTCTTCTTCTTCACTGTCCTCCATATTCTTGGTGACGAGGACATAAATTGATTGGTAGAATAGAGATAAGACAGGAAATTGCATGTCTAGAACAGGTTAGAATTAATTGGTATAAATTTGTAAATAATGACACGTTTTGTCCACTGATTGGATTTGTAACGGGGTATAAAAATCTCGGTACGCCCAAAAGGTGGGCAGATCTACGCTACTTTCAGCTGCTGTGCGGGACATCGCAGCTATAGATAACATTAGAATAAACAACCTTTACATGCCAGCTTTGTGACCTCTGACTGAGTTATGGGCAAAAGCGCTGAAGTCTCTCTCGCTCGTGTGCCAAGGCCGACTGAGGCCGGGCACCGACACTGTCCCATTCTTGGCACTTCTATTTCTATAAACCCTTATAATATATCCTGAGGCACAGCGATAATTCCGCTATTCCAGAGAACAAAACCTCTGCTTGAAAACAACCAACATATCTACAGCTTCAGTAAGGGCATTTGATTCACAGAGAGGAAGAGGAAAGAGCTGAACAGAAGTGTATGCTATGGTACCATGTGCAAAAATTGATAGGTATATACCTGAAGTGTTCAGCCAAAGCTGAAAAGTAGTAGGGAGATGCAGCCACCATGGCCTCAAAGGCAAGAAGGATCCAGAGGCCAGACAGCAGCTCCAACTTTTATGGGGAATGCACAAGGACTTGGCAACATTTCATCACCAGTGACAAAAAGCTCAGATTGCCATGGTCCCAAGAAGGAGCACATACCATCCATTCCCAGAAGGTCCAGATAGTCCCAGGTATCTGTTCCCTTCACTCCTCACAGGAAGTTTTCAGTGGAAGGGTAGGGATGAGAAAGTAGAAGCAAGTCTCCAGGCAGCATTCCTCATGTCCCATCAGTCATCCAAGTCAGTGCTGGGGTTCAAGCACAAGAACCTTACAAAAGCCTCTGTTGCACATTACTCACACTCTTTATATCCTTTTGCTCAATCTCTATTCAGTCCTTTGATACCTTTTTAATAGTTTTCTACTGAAGTGTTACTACATTAAAATTGACCTTAAATTCCATACATAGTCTCAGAAGGTGTCAGCTGGAGACCCAGAGCCTCTACCTCGAAACAGGCAATCCTGGCTAATCTAGAAAGATTTCTTCCTGCAAAGTCACCTTTTGGGTGCCATCTCCACCTGACTGACCTAGCCTCTGGATAAGCCTGAGAAGGCAAAATGATTCCTGGCTATCTCCAGATTGGAGTGGAACAGCTCTTTAAAAGAAGCAACCATCCAAGGGGTTGACAGAAGTGCTCACTGCTATCTGTTGATCACAGCACTCCAACTTGCAACACAGAAAGGAAAGCCTAAGGTAGGTCAGGGAAGCTTGTGAGGAAAGCTGTGCACACTCTGAGGTGTGCTAACTGCTCCCAGCACTTACAGGCTCCCTTCACACCAGAGAATGTCCAGTCCCTTCTGCGTAAGGAGACATCTGTGCTCACCTTCATGTTAACCTCATCTCTGACAGCCTCAGCAGTGTTAGTACTGCTTCACAAGTCCTGGTGAAGCCCCACCTTACCAGCTAATGCCTGCAGAAACTTGAAATAAACTTCCTGGAGAAGGAAAGCCTGTGATTTCTAGAATGTAAAGATCAAAGACACTGAACTGAGAGACATCTCTCAGGGTAAAGGAGGCCAGAGGAGCAGTAGCACCTGGCCTATGACTCTGGCAAAACTAGGCGGCATCAGTCAGCTCCTGTCAGACTGCAGGGACTGGTCTCCTGAACCACTCTCCCAGCACCAAAGCCAAAACTCAACCTTATTACGGTGGCAGCAACAACCAAGGACATGAATCTTGACTGACCATAGAGTGGAGAAGAAAGTTTATTTCCACCTGCACACACATTAAGAGGATAGGTTCTCAAGGACCAGTACAAAAATGCTGCAAAGGGGAGAGAGCAGATTGCATGTGGCAGGCCAGAGCAAGCAGTAGATCCATCTGGTCCCAAGCAGCTCTTGTAAGCAGCTGGAGGACATGCTCCATGTATATGTTACCAAATTGTTTCCAAAGTCTTGCTCACTGAGAGACTTGCCAGGTCTGAACAAGTCATATTGGCCAGGGTGCACTTTGTCTCAGGGCACTCCTAGTCCCCTCCACAGCAGTGCCTCTGTGCTCATGTAGAGGCTGAATTACTGAAAGCAGGGGAGTTCCTCCCCTCAAGCACTAAATCCTGCTCTATAGGCTGCAGAAAGAGAGTTACACAGGGGAAGAAAATACATACCTACAGGCTCAGCTGGGATCTGGGAGAGTATTTAAATTGTTTCACAAAACCTAATTACAGAGTCATCACTTGGCTCCCTCAGTGTAGATAAAAACCGTATTAGTGCAGTAACAGCTTTTTCATTTGCATTTTGCAAATTTTCACACACTAAGGACCACAGACTGCAGGTGCAGGGAGGGAGAAGGATGCAGCAGCAAACTTTTTTTCCCGGAACATTAGTTTCTCACCTTTTTCCCCCTCACACTTCATAATCAGTGAAGGTTGTGTAGGGGAAACAACAACCAAGTCAAAATTAAAAATGAACAGAAGAAACTACCAGGCTTTGCTATAAAACTATCTGTATTGGTGCAATATAGAAGAATTTAGCAACTCAGAGAACCTTCCCAGTTAATGATAATTTGCTGTATGGGACCTTTGAAGTTAAATGTGCTATGTAACTTCAGCTGTCTGCTGGCCAGTTTATTGGTAGCTCTAAAAGCTCCTTAGAAGGGTAACTGTCCACCAGCAGTCATACCATTTTATCATAGAACACCCTGGGATGGAAGGGACTTTAAAGATCATCTAGTTCCAACCCTCCTTCTGTTGGCAGGGACACACCTTCTGCTGGAAAAAAGAGTAATCTAGTGCAGTAGCAGGAAGAGGGGAAAGTGAGAACAAGGAGATTAACCTGCAACTGAATATGAACAATCAATTGAGATAATCTACTACTTTTGGACAAGTCAATTTTATGTCAATAAGAATTTATAAAAAGAAACATTAAAAAAGAAATCTTCCTAGACTACCTACAGAGGTAGATGTCTCTTCACTGGATTTCTAGCTGTCCTCTCCCTGTTGCATAGGAGGGGAGCAGAACTGCAGAGCAGACACCATCCCCTGTGTCACCAAGCAGTGTAAGACAGAAACTCTTAACTACAGCACAGATTTTGTTTTATCAATTGCCAAAAAATTATCTAGTTTCCCTCTCCCTCTTGCCAACATCCTGTCATCATCTGAAACAACTAAGCTTATTTAAACCTCTGAACTCACAGTTCAGAGCTCTGAGGGTAAAGCAAAGAGAATGAAGTACAAATGTAGCTCTAGATTAATAACCATCGCAATCCTCTCTGAAGTAGAGGCTCAAGTGCCAGAAACAACTGATACAAAGAACTACAGCAGCTCCAGCAGCGCATGCATAACTTTCGCAGCTAAAACATTACAAGTCAATTCACAGGAGGAAAGGGAAGACACTCATTAGGAAAATAATGGGGAAGTTAAAGGTCTGGCGGCTGGGTTCAGAGTAGGCTGGGGCGAGAAAGGAATGCTTTATATCCCACCGCACCCCACCTCCTCCCGGATCCACAGCTGCCGTCCCGGGGCTGGTGGCTCCACGCCACTCAGGCACAAAGCTCGTGGTTCCCGTGGCTGGTGCTGCTTTTCCTGGCACTCACCCAGAACTGCATCAAGCAACTCTGGCACCCTGGGCCATCTTAATGGCGATCCCTGTGAGAACGCGCAGCAAAGCTAAAATCAGAGCTGTGTTACACTACGTGACAAGGGGTATTTCTAAGCAGAGCCTTTCCAAATTTTGAAATGTATTCCACAAGACAGCACAGAGACCACTGTCCCCTTACAAAATCTACCTCTCGTTAGCCCCTCTCCCTTTACAGGCCATGCCATCGGCTGCTGCCAGCACACCATGTTGGAGGGAAGCATGCAAGGAGCCACAGAAGAACCACAAAATGGAGGAGGCACAGCACTGTAAAGAAAACATAAGGCATCTGTGTTCCTGCTTACAGGAATATTCTTTCAAATCCCTGATTGTCACAGCCCTGAAGACAACTGCTTAGCAAGTCACCTTAAGGGCATCTCCATTTGCAAGACCTGCCCTCAAGCCTAGCAGCATTTTTGGGGAGAAGGAAAGGGTAAAGACATGGTCTGTTTCTCCCACTGCAGGCTATGCTCGTGTTTACTGCCACTGAGCACACACATTCACATTCACATTCACATTCACATTCACATTCACATTCACTCTCTTTCAGTGGTTCTTCTAACACTTGCCAGCTTGTTAAAGCAGTGACCCGATTGTGTGAGTGAACTTGGCGTGGGCAGAAGCCATCAGACTCCAGGAACTTCCTTGGCTCCCTCGCCGTGACTGTGCTCACGAGGCTCTTCAGTCCCAACCTACTACCCCTCTGCCTTTTGATTACAGGGAAAACCCAATGAACTCAGCAAAACAGTATTAAAAACAATGCTACCCCATGGCTCACACAACATCCAACACAATTTCCCAGCTGTCCTGCTTCCAGCATGATAAACATCAACTGACCAAGGCCCAACGCTAATTTTTCTTTCCACCTCTTCTGTTCTCAATGCTCAAATCATCAATGTTTTTATAAGCAAAATTTAATATGACTTTCAAGAAAGCAGAGCACTACAAAGCTATCTACATTGTGACCAAGAAGAGACTCTTCAGCAGGCTTACATATTTAGATACTTAAAAGTATAGGAATAGGATGCGGAAAGTAATTTTCTATCTTTTCCAGTTCTTCACTGGTCACTAAGATGGAGAAGGCATAGCTAATGATTACAAGAACAGCTCTGACATTTACTTCTGTTCTAAGTGTCTGCTGAGGCCAGAAAGCCAGTGGCATTTGGTAACTATTTCCAAATATAACTGTTGTTTTTGGACTGTCATCATTCCAGTAAGAGCTCTCTCAACCTAATCTTTAATATGTTCCTAGTAAAAGAAATGAAGGAGACTTTTGACTAAGAAAAAAATGCAGTGTTATGTATTTGTCTGTGTTGTTGAACTCAAAACTGCTCCACACCCTTGAGATGCAATTCCAATTCCAAGTTTAATCCAAAACTATCATTAGCCCATCCTGTTGGTACGGTAGTAAAGGACTGTCAGGAAACAGCCATCTGGGTTGCAGTACCTAAGTACAGTGGGATATATTCAAGGGTGTACTAAACATAATTTTTTTCCCTGAGTTTAATTTATAACTGTAAGTACTGCAGTCTTTGCACACAGGGCTTTTTGTGGCTTTCCATTTTACATGGCTTTGTACATTATTCTCGTAACGGCAAGCAAGCATTTTAATAACATCAAAGACATATGAATGAGATGCTTTCTGAACATCTGGTTTCCTAGTTCTGGAATTAATTTATTTTTCTAATGTGCCTTAGCCAAAGGAAATTAGAAAAGTTGCCATTACAGTTCCATTTAATCAACAGCAGTCCTACTCAGAAACACAACTAGGTCAATGGTTCACACTGGTATGGAAAAGCAGCGTGTCCATCAATTAGGGTATCTTTTATTGATAAGATAAAAGGGCCATCACAACAGCAACAGATGGGGTTACGAATATTTAGTGAGTGTTGGGAAGGAAGCAAAGCATTAATTGCACTAATAAAACAAATCAGATACTCTTTTTCCCCTATTAAGCAGCAATTTCACTATGAACTATTTATGAGATTCTTTAAAGTCTGATGTAATGATTTGCAGGGAAAAGTGTTTCAGGTTTAGTGTGGAAACCAAAAAACAGAGAGTATTTTTCTTACACTAATGTCGACACTACCTCAAACTTCTCATCTTCCCCCAAACCAGCCACAGCAAACAATATTCTGAAGTCTGTTCTCTAAACTGAAGGTAAGAATATAAAAAACTTCGTATAAAATAAGAGGAATGAATCTCTAAGTTGAACTCCTACCACCAAGTTGCTTATTTTGAAGACAGTCTTTCCCATATCCTTCCTTCATCAATCTTTCTGATCTTGCTTAGATTTAGTATTAATCCTGGATTTCATACCAAACATCCTTCTAAAGATTTCAAGTTATGCCAGCTCAGATGAAAGAAATAAACAACTGTTCCAGTTATAAGTGCTTATGGCATGTGGCTTTCTCAGACCTCTTAAGCCATGTTTCAGTTGCCTACCTCTGCACTGGTACATGATTTGGATTCAGTTTCTGATCTGTCCTGTCTCCTAAGCTACAGGTAACTGTTTCTAGGTCAGAGAACATACCCTGCCAGTGCACATGAAACAACATGAACAAACTGCCTCATGCCACAGGAGTAATTATAGAGATAAACTCACGTGGTTCAGTGTCTCCTAAGATCATCAGTCTTTTTAACACCATCTTCCACATTCCTCAACAACTTTGCCTCACTCCTTCTCTTACGTCATGCTCAAAATTAGGCTGAACCTTTCACACTTTCTTATGGGAAAAGAAGAAGCGAGCACAGAGGAGCATAGGATATGCACCGAGAAGGCTCCTGGAAGAGACAAGAGGAGATACTAGGGATTTAGACACTACACTCATTACCTTTGTCACTAGAGTAAGGTGTGTGGACATTGTTGTTTGGAACAGAGACGTTCTGATGCTGTGGCTGGTTCACTGTTTCTAAAAAGGAGACGAGGTTCTCATGGTGTGACAGCTCTTCTGCCACAGGGAAGGAAACAATATTCCAGTTCAGCTGAGTGTCCCCTTCTGTCAGTGCCCGGAAAAGGGAAGGAATTGGTTCATGCAACTCTTCGACAGTGCTCTTGGATGTTGGAGGTGTGTCACTGTAATTGCGAGGATTGCACATACCTGCAGAGGAATGAAACAGTAAATTACACAGAACTCCCTAAGCTCTTTTTCTTGAAACAGGCAGGAATATTTTAGAGAATTAAAATTGCCTCTTTTTCTGCTGAACAGAACGCTTTCATATCTATCCCACTCTCAGCCCAATAGCAGAAGTGCTATCAAATACAGCAGGACAAGCTTTCCATAACTGCAGGTTTCAGATTACTCAGACTTCTACAAAACACACCTGTGACTTGTGAAAAGAAAAACTTCATCTAAACAGCACTTTGCTTCCCTTTTAGCGTTAGCATTACAGCTTAGAAAATGGAGGGTTCAGTGAGAGGTTTGTTTTCCCCGGGACAAGAGACAAAGCACAGTATAATTAATAGTAGCATAAACCTGGAATGCAAGGTTAGGACTGAACAAAGGGAGTATCTTGATAAGTCTGAAGTACATGAAACTTTTGATCACAATTCAAGTATTCTATCTCATGGGCTGCAGCAGTGCACTAGATCTTTTTAGTCATCTGCCAGAGATGCAAAGATCACTATCAGGACAGAGCATGAGTTACCGAATTACTTTAGTTGTGCAGAGACAGCCAAGATGAACCTCATTTTGCTACTTAGCTGGAGGGGTCACAACAGGAAAAATACTCATTTCTAGGCTACCTCTTCCTTATTTTTCAATGTCTTCTGCAGTATTTTTTTTGAAACCCTGTAGTCTTTTTTCACTGCCAATTCCTACAAAATGTTTTTGTGATACGCAATGCCGGTGCCAGTTTTTCATTAACCATTTAAACACTAACATTTATTACTAGCAATGAAACTGAAGGGAATCTCAATTTAAGTCCAATCCGTGGAAATGATCAAGGTTAAAAACAAAATTTGCATCTGCATAGGTATTTTAAACTCAGGAGCCATAAAACACTATTAGAAGTCACCTGTCAAGAGACAGGCAAATCCATTTTCCTCATGTACATCTGGATATCATTTTGGGTAGTTTCACAGACAGAGGTTTAGAGAGCTACAGCTGCAAAGCACACCAGTTCCTGAAGTATAAAAGTGATATGGGACATGAATGTTCAAAGTCTACCTGCCTCACACAACCAGAGAAGTATCTCCTGCCCCGTAGATCCACTAGAACTCCAGCTTCACAAATAATTGTGTTTAACTAGAGCCTTTTACAAATCCATCGTCTTCTCAACCTAAGTAGAGGGATTTCCGTAATGAACAAAGCAGAGGGAAGTTTGTCCATGATGATTAGCACGAGATCTAGCAAATCTTAAGCAAGTGGTTAGCATTACCAGCATTTGGTAATAGGAACACTCCACGACAGTCTGCTCCTATAAAAAGGTGAGCCAAGTACAGAGTAGGAAAAAACATAAGCTTCTTTTCCAAACAACATCAGGTCACACTAAAAAATAATTCCACTTACACAAACATCCTACTGTAAATTATTGTTTTCCTACTCCTCTCAATTAGATTTGTTCTTCATGGACCTTCCTGGACTTACTGCTTTAATAAGAAATTTCCATCCCTGCCTTACCACCTTTTAATAAGCATTAATATTAATCATACTTAAAGAAGGACTGTATTAAACATACAGTTGTAATAAAGGATGCCCACATGAAAATCAGTTAGGAAGCTATCAAACCAGATAAGAGTTTTGTACAAATACATCGAGGGATGTATGCTTTAGTTGATGTCATTGTGTAAATGTTATGAAACAGAAACCAGTGGGCCTTTCTAAAGCTGTCAGACCAGACCTCTGCCAAGTTGGATTCAGAAAATAAATTTCACTGATAAGAAGGGGAAAAAAAAATAACATCAAGATTGTTTATCAAAATCCTGCAGAATGTGTACAAGCTTATGTGCATATCAATGCAGTATGAAAATATTACCTTAGGATGGTACCAAAAAACCATTGCTCATAGTTTAATTGGTAAATGATCATCCACAAAGATCCTTCACTCTTACTGCTTTTAAAAGCAATTGAATTATAATAGTATTTATATATAGTAAATATTATAAAATAGCAGCTTTGGTTAAAATGAAAATAAAAAAGTTTAACTTATGAGCAACCTGTAAGGATCAAACATGTCTAAACTACTGCTTTGGAATGGATGAGAAGATGCAGAAATGGGCTATCAAAATGATGGAAGCAGGCAAGCCTTCACACAAGAGACTAGAAGAGCTTAATTCAAAGGGAACGAGGGACTTGTTGCTGTTCTCCCTCCTCCAGCATGTTTTTCCCTGTCAGAGAAGGGAGAGAACATACACAAAACATGGGGGCATCAATTGAGCATCAGTACAGTTAGGGGTGGAGGATAGGAGGTAATTCCTGACCTCAGGGCAGACATGATCTGAAAGACACAACAATCCATCTGCTTTTACATTAGACATGATCAGCTAATAAAAAACCTAAGTATCAGCTCAGGTATCACCAAAGAACTGTGTCTAGGGAGTCAGGTATGGCATGCATTCCTGTTTCCCCATTTGAATAAGGCTACAGCAAGGATGATCCCACACTGAAGAGAAGAATAGGACCATGCCATAGAATCCAAAAAGGTCTGAGGCACCCAAAGAACCATCAGGAGAAGTTTTAGTTTACCCAGTACTGGGAAGCTGAACCTGAAACCTTGTTAACTCCTGTCCTGGAAAACACTATAGGAAAGAGCTGCAGAATAGTGAGTCAACTGCAGATTTATAAGAAGAAGCTCGTGTGTGGACTTCACAATCCCAAGAGGTAGGTTCTTCCTCTCCCTAGAGATCAGTACACTATGCCTTGCTTTCTACAGCAGATAATGGTTCTAAACTAGGGAAATAACCTGCACTGAAAATGGGCACTTTGACACTAATCACCTTCATGAAATCAGAGAAAATCAACATAGAAAAGCTGAGAGCAGGTACAACACTCAATATGCATCCCTTTCATGGAAGCCAGGATTTTGGATGGCAGCACAGGGAGACTTACAACAACCACAGGAGGATGAAGCTTTTGTTACATTTAAAACAAGAAACTGAACTAGAATGCAACCTCCTGAAGCAGGGACAGCACCCACCTGCAAAGATCTGGGCACTCTGAACACCACCTGTCAGCAGCAATGTGTTCTTGTTAAGGCTATCATCTAGTCCTACAGTAAGACCTTGTCTGCTTGCTTCTTACCCTTCACAAAGAGCTCTTTTTGCAAATAAAAGAACAGTGAAAACACTGGGCCATGCATATTTACTAGTAGTCCCAACTCAATCCTAGAAGTGTTCCAGTGCTGTAGCTGTCAATGCACCCTTTACAGGTAGAAACCTTCACACAGCATCCAACCCCACAAAGCAGGTGCTATGGAGTTTCCTCAAGGTGACAATTCAAACGGGAGTTTTATATTTGAGAGACAAAATTAATAATCAGCTATTTAACAAGCAATACCTGGACTACTGCCACCCCCAGCTCCATAGAGCAGACACAGCCTTCAAATGTTTGGGTCTCCACAATAATTTATTCCCTACCCACACGAGCTGTAAGATGCCTAAAAGCACAGATTCTGTCCCAGTGTTTTACTTCTATTTTAAGACTGTGAGCTCAGCGGGTGGCAGGAGAAAGCAACGTAAAAAAAAGCAGAAAGTCCCCCAAAAAATGCAAACTTACCAACACAGTCACAGCACTCATCCCAAAGTGTGCCCAGGCAGAGCATACACTCCTTACAGCAGGAACAGTTCCCTTCCCCAGGGCGGCACTGACACAGCTCCTGGAATCAACAGACACTCATTACACTGCAGCAATCCCAGATGTAAAATAACTACACAGCAGCGTGATTTTTCCTCAAGCCACAACTCAAATTAGGGCATTAAAAAAGCTTAGTGCACTAATACAGTGAGTAAACGGTGAAACAGCTCTAGCCAAAGGACCAAGCTGAGTTTACAAAAAGCTCTTTTGCAAGTCCGCCTTTTTTTTTTTTTCTTAAAGGTGACATTCTGAAGACAAATCTGAAGTCAGCATTTAAAAGACAAAAAATCCTATTCATGGGAAAGGTGTGTGCACTTCCGTGCGTGCTTAAATCTACAAGTTCTTTGAATGTTTTTCCCATCACAACAGGAAATTCAAAGAAGGATGCTTCTTTATATATAAATAGTGAGCATACATTATAATTTAGCTAAAAAAGAAAGCTACTATAAGCCACATGTGCCTACTCAAGACATGCATGATGTCTACCATCACACCTATCCCTGGATTCTAAAAGGAACTTACCCAGTTAAGTCATCTGACCACAGGATTTTCTGCATCTCCAAATACTTGTTACACATTGCTCTCTGCAACATTAGTGATGAGATTTTTCTCCCCCACCCTGGTCTAGATGATTCGTATTTGCTATTATGAAAACAACCCTATGCTTTAGTCCCTCCAAACTGACACCTTGGGATACCTACAAGACGTCTAGAGCCTCTAGAAAGTGAAATGATATACACACTTACTTTTCTTTAACCATTAATAACCTAAAAAGATGGAAAAGGCACGGAAGCATAAAGACAAATCTTTCTCTTCATACTACCTAAACCCAAAGGCACCGGTTTAGCATCCTGCTGGAGACGCACACTTGCGGACCGTGAAGCATGGAAAAAGCCTACATGGATGAAGAAAATCTAAAAACCAGGCATTCTCCAGTAATTCCAGTTTGGCCAAAAGACTGTGGCTACATGACAATAATTCACAGCCTTGAATTACATCATAGAGCAAAACACAGACAAGCCAAGAAGTCCCTTTGGTTGTCCTGTCTAAGAATTTGGTTTTGATGACGTCTGGCTGGCTATCACATTACACACAACTGGGGAGAAAACAAAATCCCGTTACTGGAAACACTGACCACGGGATCCTTCCACCCCTGGCTTTACTGGAAGGGCCACTGGCAAATCTCTGTTACACGCCAGGCCAGGGAGAAGATCATGCCCATCCCCGCGCTTTGATCCCGTTATCCAGAGGCAGAGGAGGGACACACTGCGGGAGACACGCATGGGCAGGAGACGAGGGCAGGAAGGTGGTTTGGTTTGAAATTCTCCTATCCTGCAGTCACCACCCATGGTTCCACCCCAGCTGTGTCAGGGACACCTCTCCTTACAGGCAGACACCAACGTCACCTGAAAGTGAGTTCACAGTTCACAGTGAACTGTTTGCCCCACTGACTAATTGAGAGTGAACTCCTGCTCCACACACATTTCTGCAATATGCAGCCCTGGTAAGTATTGAATTTTTATTTACAGAGTGGAAAACTACCAAGATTTATTACTTTTTCATCCTCAAAATTTATGAATGGCACCTATCACTGTTTCCACATAAACTGTGCTGTTTCTAAGTAAAAGATGAAAAACAGGCTGATTAACAAAATATATACATTTTTCCACAAGAGGAGACGCCACAAACTTAGAAAGATGACTTATGTGAATGAATGATGCATTTCTAAAATATTTATCTTACTGTTTGATAAACAGATTTTGTCAACGTTTAGAATAAAAAGCCTGAATAGAACAACTTTAAAAATAACCACGAGTGCTGTTACTTTGGCCAGAGAATAATATTAATACATATTAGCATTAAAAATATCCAATTTTTCCAAATATCTTCAACAGTAAAACTGGGCAAACAACTTTTACTTTTTAAAGACACCAACAAGCCAGCCTGTGGGAGGAGGCAATTCTCACTAATCTATTAAATGTAATGCATGAATAGAAGCCAGATAATTCTCTAAACTCAAGTTGTTTCAGTTTTATGGAAGAGTATTCTCAGAGAATTAAATGTAACCTTAAATTCTGCACTTGCAACAGATGTTAACAAAAAATTCTGCTTAGCATCTAGGTGTGTAAGCACTGACTTGGGGACGATAGCATCATTACACCTACCAGTATTGTAACAAGTTTGTTTTTACAGGAAAGGCTTATGAGCAATGTAATCTTTAGACAGTTTTTTTGTTGCTGTTTGGGTTTGGGGTTTTTGGTTTGTTTGTTTGTTTGTTTTTTATTATTATTTCTTTATTTTAAACTTGGAGGGAGAGGAAGAAAGAAAGAACAGCCTAATCAATTAGTCTTCTGCCACTTTGGGGCAACAGTTTTGTGTTTTTCCATATAGCTGTTTGCACATCCATAGTTTCCTTAACCTTCCTGGAGAGGAAGAAAGAAAGAAAGAACAGCCTAATCAATTAGTCTTCTGCCACTTTGGGGCAACAGTTTTGTGTTTTTCCATATAGCTGTTTGCACATCCATGGTTTCCTTAACCTGTTTTGAGTCCTCCTGCCTGACTCATGCACACTGGATACTGGTACAGGATACATCTCTTTAAAAGAATGCTTACATGAGACGTGGGTGAAGCGAGGCAGAATAAGGAATGTTTCTTGTTGATAGCTGGGGGTGGTGAGGCATCAGTGGAAGAAAATATTACTCATAAGTCAACTTGGCAACTTCCCAAGCTGAACTACTGAAGGTGCATCAGAGAATGTATTTTGCTAGGCAAGAAATAAGCCTCACAGTTTAAAAATACAGTATTAAGTAGGAAGTAGGCATTACAATAAAGATACTCCTGCTCCAGAGAGCAAACAAAAATTTTTAGAAGATATTTAACATCTGTGTTTTTTTCAAACCTTTCTTGAAATCCCAGAGAATATTTTCTTGGTGCAGGGAGAAGCAAGACCTGAAGGCATTGGAAACCCCTCTGCAAACTGGAAGGGGGAGTGAAAGAAAGAGAGCTTCTTTTTCCTAGAACAGTTTAATAACAGAAAATCTCCTGGAAGCGAACCAACCAGAACTGTTTTGTTAACCCAACTGGGTTACGTACTGCAGCTACAACATGCACACTGAAAGCAATTTTTATATGCCGAAGCCCTGAAGTTAAGGAGTGGCGTTTATTTCATACCACAGGGCTAAAATGTCTTGGAAATCCTTTCAGGCTGACAAGTTTGTACACAAGATTAACAGGAGGCAAAGAAGACAGATGGAAAGAGATTTTAATTGGAACGATACCACATCAGCTGAGGTGGCTGCAGGTCTGTAGAGTTCGGGAGAGAAAATCCTATTTTCTCCACAAAACAACCCCTCTTTAGAAGGATTGTAAACCCATGCCTGAATTATAACACCATTTCTTTCCTACGCACAGCAACAGTTTAAAGCACTGCTGCAGATGAGGCAGCAAAGCTCAGCTTCCAGCCCAACACGGACATTCCACCCCAGCCTGACTTCTGCCAGGAGCTCCGCACCTCAAGAGCCAACCTGGGACTCGCCTCAAACCCGTTTGCTATGAACAATTGTGGGAACGTCTCATCCTAGAGGTTTCTGCCTTCAAGGATTTCCTCCATGTTGCGAGGACACAATATGCGCCTCCCCTCCGCCCAGCGAGCCTAACTGGCCTTTTCATCTCCTCCACACATGGAAACATCAAAACAACCCACGCGGCCAAGTCAACAGCAGATGCGCTGCAATAAACGCTGCAGCACACGCCTCGTGTGCACCCAGGGCTCCACCTGGAACGCATGGCAACAGTCGCTCATGGACTACAACGCCCCAGTCCCAGGGACGTGGCAAGGAGCTACGGCCGGAGCCTTCAAGGGAACTAATTTTGTGGGCTCATTCTCTACACTCCCAAGTCTTACCCACAACTCCCTCAACAACTACAGGAAGCTGCAAGGTTTCTTAGCAAGGGCTGAGCTTATGCAGAGAGATGCCTCAAGCTATTTTCTTACAGGCCTTTGCTTATGGAAAAAAGAGGAGCACAAATGAAGCTAGAGCCCAAGATGCAAAGGGAAAGCTGAATCCATGCAAGTTGTTGATCTCATGCACTATTCTGGATCTAACAAAATAAATATTTATGTAGGGACCACCCTTAAGCAGAGCAGCTCCTAAGGAGTGGCAGTAATGACTGTACTGACTTCTAGACATGCTGGCAAAAATATTTATGTTAACTGTATGCTTTTTGAGAGAGCAGGTCTCTTGTCTCTCTGTCTCCAGGACAGGCAGCCTTGCTTTCTGCACACAGACGCAGATGACAAACATTCACAATCTGTTTGCTCCCTCACTTGTCTCTGAGTGACATTATTTTGGTTTCAAGACACGGATTTTGCCGAACTTGAACAGCAGTAAAATTGGTGAGGGAAAAATGTCATGCTATAGTTGAGCAACCTCCCTCAACATGGTATTTTATTTTTAAGTTCAGATTTCTCGAGAAGAGTTTAGAGGGGGAAAAAAACACCATGGATATACTCGACTTGCATACCTATCCAGGAAAGAACATGCATTTCATATACCAGTGCAGCGCTTTGGCCAAGTTTTAAAACAAACAAAAAAGCCAAGAAGAAAGATGACAATTTCTTTAAGTCAAAGCTTTAGGATACTTCCTATCCACAATCAAGACTAGTCTGACGTGATCTGTTCTTCTGTAAAGAATGAATACTGACTGGTAAGTCAGGCCTGTGTGCAGGCAGACAGCAGCCAGACAGTGGAAATGAACAGTGTAATTCCCCTGCAACTGCACACAACTCATGTGGCCTAAGCTACTTCAGGGTCTCAGAGAATTGCATGCGATTTTGATTTTAGGAAATGCTTTAGAAAGGGACTCCACATCACCTGTACAAAGTAAGAGAGAACACACCTACCACAAGTAAAGCAGTTCAGTAGTTTCTCTGCATGCACAGGGCTGTGTTGCTACAGAGATGCCAACATAATCCAAGGAAAGCACAGTTGTATGAGCCAATTCCATGCACTGCTGAACCTCAGCCATTTATTGCCAGCTGAGTAAGGACTCTAGCAGCATTAACTCCACCCCTCCTGGGCTGTGCTCTATTCAGATTAGCTCATAAAAAAAAAGTTTAAATACTTGCTGTCTTAAGCTTGACTCTATAAGGAGGAGATGTCTGTTATTTCATGGATGGTGGACTCCATCAGTGGCACCAGAAAAAAAGACACATCTTCCCTGTTATCCCCTTTGCTTACAGCAAAACAAGCAGCAGACCAACAGCTTCCAGGACAGAAATCCAGCATCTGGACCAACAGCTTTCTCCTGAATCAACAAATCTGTACCACTGGATTTACTATTTAAGTGCCATGTACATCCAATGCCACAATCAGCATGTTACTTCTTACAGGTTTCAATCCTAGACCTGATTTTAAAAATGCAAGAGAAGGGGCTTATAAGTGCATCAGCCTGTCACAGTGCACAATGTCCAACACGCCAGCAAAACCACTGGAGCTCTGTTTGAAAAGGGAAAAATCAGAAGCCTCATTCTTGCTCCCATATTTAACAACTCCACAGACTGTGGTGGGGCTGGAAGAAGTAGCAATTTATTTTTTTTACTTTTAAAGCAATGGCAGTGCAGAAGCTGGAAAGAAGATGGTTCAGCCTACAGTCAGTCTTCATTCCACAGGATGGATTTGTGAATCTGGCAAATGTTTTTATTTGTAGCCCAGACAAATTTTAAACGGAAGTCAGTGAAATGAAGTAAACATGGAAATGCTTCAGGCCACTTCTGCATCTCTTTTTGGGCTGTGACCACGCATCTACAGTAAGCACACTCGCATGTTACTGCCATATGATGTTTGTGCTCTCTGTTATTGCATTTCCAATCTACAAAGAGGCAGTAGGGAACAGTTGCTTTTAAAGAAGCTGCAGCTGGCCACAGGAAGCCTCCTTTTTCAGTCTGGAGTCAAGAAGCATGCTCCATATACCATTACTAAAAAAATACTTGGTAGATACCAGAACTGCTTGCCATTTTGCTAGAAAAGGCCCTTTTGTTCTGCTGCACACCACGCCTCTTCACTCCTGCTCTAAGAAGAGCAACTTGGTCTCAGTCTGTTTCTTTCACTGGACAGACATGCAGTGAGTCAAAAACAGCATCTGAATTTAACATCCATTTCCTACCAGTTCAGCTCATAAGTATTTGGTTTGGTTTTTAGGCATCTTTTAATTCACTGTACAAACCTGATGTTATGGAGAGCATCAGGTGCCAACTCCTGACCCTCTGCTTGAGATTTAAGGAACTGGAAAAATTGCAAGTTAAGGGAAGCATCTCAGATGGACATAATCCTTGGCTTGAAAAAGTTTCAATGAAAAAAAAAGAAACATGCCCATATAAATGTGCTCTTGGTATTCTCTATCTATAAAATGGTTGTTAATCTGCATTTATAGGGGTAGGAGACCAAACAAACCTCTTTAAAGAGACAATACTTAACATAAAATAGCAGTGACTTGTATCTTTTCAGGACACAGCTTCAGGACTGTTTTTTGAACACTCAAAAGCAGATGAAGGACACACGACTCGTACCTGTATCAGGCATTTACTGACATCGCTGGCACAGAGAGCCTTGTTGCAGCCTGTTGATGATGGGATCCACAGCAGGAACAGAAGGACAGTGACTGTGGGTGCCGTGATGTACTGTGACCTCATGTTTCCTGCAGGCGAGCAATTTTCACAAGTACTTCAACCAGCACTGAAATAAAAACACGCGACTGAAAAGGCTTTTGGAACGCCAGTAAATTCTATTCCATTCCCCCCCTGCAATTCCTTCAATAAATATCAATATTTTTTTAAAAAGGTCAAATTGGGGTACTTAACAACAAACCCAAAACCTCCTCCTCCAGCTAACTTGTTTATACAAAGCTTTCTGCTATTGCACCTTTGGATTAAAACTGCAACTTAACACCTCAACTTGAGGTGAGCAATCTCAAGTCTGCAGTATCAAATATGAAATCCTGTAAGCAGTGATGATAAAAAACCACTTCAGATGAGAAAACCCACCAAAGGAGACCTAATTTTGTAAATGCTCAAAGTAGACAGATGGGTTTTGTGTAGTATCTCCTCAGGCTAAGGTACACACAGGAGTGTAGGACCAAGGCCACACAGCAACCTTTTACAACAAGGTAAGTTGCCCCTGTCATCTTTAACGCAGACAGGCAGTTGTTTTCACATGGACACTTGGATATCACACAGGCTTTCAAACCAATCACAAAGTTGTTAACTTATTTTTTTAAAATATACAGACACCAACATTAAAAAAAAAAAAGTACGAGACACTTTGAACAACGTAACTTTCAAGAGCCAAGCAAGCGTCTGAGGTCAACCAGAGACGAGGAGCATCTGCTACTTCAAACAGACAGAGGAACTGGGTTTGTTCAAAGCATTCCACCTTTCTCCCTTTGTGAAAACCCAGCCTGTTGGCAGGTGGTATTTGCAACAAACAGATCACGATTAGCAGCGTGCCACTGAGTTTTTACTTGTGCTTCGCCTATGAACCCAGCCAAAAGAGGACCTATTGCAACAGGCACTGTACCAATACATAATAAAAGGCAGCCCATGTTTGGGCAAGCTTACAGTGAGCCTGTATTGTTCTCCTAAGAGAGAAAGAATGCTAATGGAGCACTGGATTGCTCTTTTGGTATCTAGAAATGTTTTTCTGTTTTACGAACTACAAAACCCAACACCCTCAGTGAGCAAAAAAGTGCAAAATACATAAAGAAGGCACGATCTGGACATTGAAAGTCTGCGTCCGATTAGTCCTTCTTACAATGGTTATTAAATGCCTTGAATCTCGCTGTGCTGGGCACGCCGCCATCTGTACCAAGCAGGGCTGGGGAGACCCCCCTGCAAGAGCCGGGAGCACGCACGGAGAACACGGGATCTTTTCCCTCAGCTGGGGGTCACCGCTTTCCCTCCCTGCTATCCGCAGCCAAGAACGCTTCCTTCCAGCAGCTGCCGGCCCGGACCCGGCGGGTGTCGCATCCCGGGCGCGGGAGCCGAGGCGAGCACGCTGCCTGGCGAGGGGAGCGATCCAGGCGTGCTCGGGCTGCGTTACATAAAGGGTCCCGAGGAGCGGGGTCGGGCGATGCCGCTTCCACGCGCACCCCTCGGATGCGCACCGGGGTCCGGGTGCCCCTTCCCCCGCATCCCCCCGCCGCTCCAGTTCCGATTCACCGACCGCTGATTTCCCAGACTTTTATCCGGCGTGGCGTCCCCCCGGAGCAGGACCCCCGCCCGCCGCCCCTCCTCTCCCGCAGCCCACCCCGGCGGCACCGG
>VXAD01006258.1:1037965-1068915 GCA_013399195.1 Dicrurus megarhynchus
CCACGAAATCCCCCCTGCCACAAAGAAGCAGCCACGGCCCCGCCGCCTCCTCCCCCTCCCCCGCCACCGGCTCCATCCCTGCGCGCCCCCCGCCCGCTCCCCCGGCGGCGCTCACCGGGCGGCCCGGGCCGGGCACCCCGCGCTCCGCAGGCGGCTCTCGCTGCTCCGGAGGCGGCGACGGCGGCGGCAGCAGCAGCAACCCCGCGCCTCGTCCCACTGCTCCCCCCTCGGCCGCAGGCAACGCGGAGGCGGCGGCCTCGCATCATCGCCCCGCCTCGGGGCACCGTCAGGCGCCGGGACCCTCCCCCCGGGACCCTCCGCCCCGGCGGGCGGCGGCTGCGCGGAGCCGGGCGGGAGGAGAAGGAGGAGGAGGCGGAGGCAGGGGCCGGTGGATGGGAGCTGCCGACGGATCCTGCCTAGCGGGACGGGACTGGGGGGTAAGGCCAGGAGAGTCTTCAGGGGAGGACGGGGGAACATTCCCTCGCAAGCCGAGTGCGAGCAGGGAGAAGCTCGGGGGTGCTGTGGGCAGGACGGGCAGCCGGGGGAAGCCGGGCCGCGCCAGTGGCCGCTGCGGGGAGCAGAGGGCGCCGGGGCAGCGCCGCCGTGCCGGAGGGCTGCGGGCAGGCCGGGACAAAGGGAAGCGGGGGCCAGCGCCGCTGGAAGCGCCAGCGGGGAACGCGATTAACTTTCCCGAAGGCTGAGACGGTGCAGGTGCCCGGGGGAGAGCAGGGGCCGCCTCCGATGGGAAGGGACTCTGGGCTTCCGGACAGCCTCTCCCAGGACCTGTACAACACGGCTGGGCAGCGGCTTTATCCTCCCACGTGCCAAGGAACCAAGGTAAAGAGTTTGGTCCCTAGAAGAAAAACACAGGAGGATCCTGGCTCGGTACCCAGAAACTCAGAGTAGCCCTCGGGCTACCCAGGAGACAGCTAGACCCTGGCGAGGGAAGTAGGGCCATCGCGCCAACGAGCTACTACCGTATTTCGTCTCATCCCTTCTTCCCAGCTCCCGCCGCTGTGTTGAGGGAAAGCCACAGCACGGTGTCCTTAAACAACACGAGGCATCATCGCACAGAGTAAACTCGGGGAAAAAAAAAAAAAAGACCGGAACGAATTCTGGATTCAAATCAGAGAAGCCAAGAGATCATTATCTACGGGATTGAAACATTTGGAGCAATAAAACTTACTAAGAAGTTGCAGTTGAAAAAACTCGGTTGCACAGACCCTGACACTGGAAAATCGTCTCTCCTTATAAAAAAAGACAACAGGCTAATGCTAAGAAACATCTGTCTTCAGATATCCTTACAAGATACCGCCAAAATATTTTTCTTGTTTCCTGCATCCCAAGTATTTTTGTTCTTTTCTAACATAGCCAAGACTTCTGCAGCCCAGTTTATCTCTTCTGTTCTTTTTGCTAGCCTCTTAATTACTCATACCTCATACTTCTGCTGCTTCTGCCCATGGCTGTTACCTTACTCTAGTAAGCATCTGACAGAAGTAACTTGTACCCACATATTAGTTAACACCTTGCAGCTTTATCCATATTTCCTCATCTTTTCAAGCAGATAATACAGATTTCTGCAGCATTTTAAGATTTTACAGCTACGTTCAGAAGAGTATCTAACTCTGAGAAGAAATTTGCTTTTCCTTCAACAGTTTCAATTCTCAGTGAGATCAGGAAGATATTCCTGTAATAAAAGCAGGAACAACTTCTCCTTCTGCAGGTACCTACCAAATTAAAAGTGAAAAAAAAAAAGTTACAGGGCAGGAACTACATACTAACTGGTTTTACTGTGCTTGAGTTACTATTTATTCTAAACTGGCACTAGCAGTGATGTGCAGATGGAAGGAACCTGCTGTCCACTGAGTGTCTGGTTCACTGCCCGTTTGCCCTCTGCCCCAGGAAATGCCCCCTGGATATTCACAAAAGCACAAGGAATAAGTTCTCTGTGGTAGCTCACCTAGTAATGAAAAATCAGCTCAAACCAAGGATTTTATATCTCTGAGTAACCAGGTTTCCTGCCCAAGCCTCATTTCTTTCAGAAAAAATTTCACAGACATCAGATCCCAAGCATTCTTGAATAATTCATGGCCTGGAGGGTAACAAATCTTTTTCATGAATATCTGTAACCTCCTACTAATAAATAATTAACTCTCTCCTCATTAACAGTACTAAGAATAAAAAAAGCATTAAATTTCACAACATGGGGAATTTTTTTTAACTTTTCCATTGAGCCTCCTTATATATTCCAGGAACGCTAAGGTTTGATGTACCCAGTGTTCCAATATTAAGGAATTCCAACTAATAACATGACCAATAAAATTTATTAAATATTATATGTACAACTATTTACATATCCCTTCCATAGATTAATATTAAAATAGACAATATACAATTTAAGAATTTTAATTCAAAGGCATTTTGTTGGAAAAAATAGGCTCTATTAAGAGACCACCATATAAGAGCAAAAGGGTTTTTTTGTCTTACACAAAAATATTTTCAGTATAGGAAGTCATAGGTATGGCATTACAACAGCAGACTAATATGAAGTATGATTTTGTAAATATTACAATAGTTTAGGTATCAGTTATTGAAGGGAAGGAGTTCAGAGTCCTGTGGAGCATGCAATACAGTTCAATCCTTTTACAGTTATGGTGATGAAACAAGCAGCTAAATCAAACGCATGCCATACAAAAAGGAACTGCCAACCAGGAACACACTACACTTAATAAAAACGACAACTTTGGTCCAATAAACATTAGACAAAAACAGTTTTACAGTTAAAATATCTATTTTATACAGGTTTGAACATTAATTACAAGACTATTTACATTTGCACAATATGTATAAAATAAATTATTTAAAAATGAAGACAATATTACATCTTTTTCCAAAAAGAAATCTGTACAGTAATTTACAAAACATAATAAGATTAATTGACTATTTTCCTCCAAGTCTTACATTTTCTTCCACAGGCTTTCTCATCATTTTTCTGTGGGAGTTCAACTGTTACAGAAGTTTCATAATACAAAGCTTTATTAAAGATTTTAAGTATAATTTGCTTTTTGGTGGATGTTTTAGTTATTAACAGCTTCCAGCGCTGTAAACTCACCAGGTTTTGTCATCTTTTTCAGCAGTAAGCTCTAAAGCTACAGGCAATTTTAAAATGCAGATAACAGCAGTTACTGGGAATCCAAACTTAAAGTTTGCATCCATCTTCTGTGTTTGAACAGGAGTCTGTGCCACACTTTTCTGCAGGAACACCTGAATTATTGAGAAAGGTAGTATTCCACAGAAGTAAGTGCTCTGTCTCAAAAGAAAAATACCTTTGTGCATCACTGCACCTCAGTCTCTAGCTGTCCACGGGGAGGGGCGAGCCAGACAGTGCTGGTTGTCATATGGGTGTCAATTCAAAGTCATCATTAACATCAACAAGAGGAACATAAAACTCCTGGATTTCATAAATGCTGATAGATTTGTACGTAGCAGGATCAAGCTCTTGCAGTTTAAGCTGCCACTCCAGTCTCTGCACCGCGTTCAGCGCCGCTGCTTCGTGCTGCTGCCTCATCAAAAGGCACGTCTGGTTTGAAATGGAGAAAGAATTTATTGAAATATTTGAAAAAAATATTACTGCAACAAGTTTGAACCCAGGAAATGTGTCTAAGAGCCCCTATGGTGATAGTAAATAATCTCCCCAGTATATATTTAGAAATGTGCACACTATTCCATTACACTACATGGCAACAGAAGTTAGGTTTTTTTAATACTGATAGACCTCCCTTTGTGTTACCTCCACAAAAGCCCATGATACTGCACAAAAATCCACTATTTATTCATCTCATCTTCATCAGATTTGTTTTTTTTTTTTAAAGTGGAAAGACAAAGGAATGTACCTTTAATTTGTCAAACTTATCATCAACGTCCTGTAGCCATGACATGAACTGCCTTGCGTTAAATCGATCCCTCACCGATGTTTTGCTGTCATCAGTCTGCAAAAACCAAATATTTATTCCAACTTGATGATTCAATCTTAAACATGCTTTAAAACACAAAACCTCCTCCGTGGGACATAAACAATCTCACAAACACTGCTTCTGATGGAAAAACAGATTCAAAGTACAAAGGTATATAAAAGTATAGATGCTGACCAACACTTCCACTGCAAGCCAGCTGCTCACTAAAAATGGGTATTTTTGGATTTCCTAAAGCTATTTACCCTGCTCTCGTTCTGAAATTTAGAGCAGGAGGCTTAAAGATTTAAAGTCTTAACTAATAAAAGGCAGATCCTTCCACAAAATTACGGTCTCTCTTTTTAATCTTTAAAATTCAGTAACAAATTAAATCAATAGCCCTCAGGGAAAAGCAAAAACGTTAATAAAGGAAAACTTTAGCAGCCTGATTTAACTGACTACACAAGTATTGAATGCAATAAAAAAACCTATTTTTACCACTCACAATCCCCAAAAGGAGATTTAAAAAAGTGAGCAGACCTGTCTTATGTCCTGCTTAATGAAATAGGTTTTTTTAAAACTCCAACTATTTAATAAGAATTTGGAATGTCACATCTGCCCACTGTGAAAAACTAGATATACTCTATACATAGGCCTAAAGCCAGACTTTGCCAATATAACATTTAAATAATAACCACTAAATACAACAAGCTGCTGTTACTCTCTTAGGGAGAAGACACTGCAGGAATTTGTACACTGTAGCAGCAGGAACAAAAAGAAGCCAAATCAAATGTGCAGGTTGGCCTTTCTAGAGAACAAAATTAGTATTTGCTAATGGCAGAATGCATTACAAGACCATATTTTCTTAAGCATCTACATTCTTCCCATTAAACAAACTTAAATCAAACCATCAAGCTGGTAGTATAAAACACTAATTTCAATTACATTAAAAATTTATTTCATAATTTGCTCAGCATTATATGCAATGTAATTTCCTAAGAAAAATTACCACAGACTGAAACACAAAGCTGTTGAAGTAGTGAGGAGGAAGGAGAGGCATTTTATTACTGCTCCTGTTATTATATAGATGGTCCAAAAAAATGGCAATACTTGGGGGGCACACCCAACACCTCGACTTCTTCCCCAACAAAGATTCCTTTTGTTTCACAAAATTCAAATACAGAATCAGCTTACTTAAAATGAACTGTAACATGTTAACTACAAAAATGCAGTCACATGCACAATTCATGTACTTCTCATTTCTAAAAAGCTCAAGGCCTATAAATTGGGGCAGAAATAAAGCAAAGGACTTTGGAAGAGAAAAATCTCATTTTGTTCTATCAGTTAGATTTACTAAGGAAACGATGGTTTAAAAAATTATCTGTATGAAGCTTAAAATGAGACAACCATACAGTCTCCATAAACTATCATCTGCTGAATCACCTCACTGGGCATAGCTCTAGTTTTTCAAAGACTGGGGAAAATTGTAGTAACTGACTGAAGAAACAGTGGAAGTTGTAATAATTCTATAAAGAGCTCCAGAACTAATGGAAAATCTCCCATATGTTGGAAATGTATGTGTTTCATTTTAAAATGCTCAACATCCAATGCATCTACACTTTTATTACACCCAAAACATTTCCTCCTTGCATTATGTACTTCTCACAGTCACTGAAACAGGTGTCAAATGCGAGTTCCGTGTCTGTTAGTTGGAAAAACTGTCCACAAAGTACCGACACCATGAGATTATTTTCTCTTAGAAATACAGCTGCAGCCAACTTTTGAGGGATAGTCCACAAAACATACACAGATTGTGAAGCACATTGCTTATTTTATGTTTTAATCAGGACTAAATACCCACATTGAACATGTAAATAACATGGCACAAGTAAGTCATATGGAGCCTGAAGTGATTTTGAAAAAGGTCATTTCATCTGGTAGCATTCAACATTTCACTGTTGGTCATTTGTTTTTTATGGCGCAGTTCTAGTGACTGCCTTATACAGAGGAGGAAAGTATAATGTGGATACGTCCACAAAACATTTCCAAATTTCATAAACCAATTTCATCACTTCCCGCACTACTGCATTCTAATTATCTGGAGTACTCATAGAAATGATCTTCTATGCTGATAATTTCTTTGTTCATGTTTAAACTACATTTGTAAGCTTCAAAAACACATTCTGTTTATGACTGAAATCTGTTTTTATAACAAAATCAGCAGAGGAATGTTCTTATTTTATCCATCTCATAATTCCTGGAGGTGAAAGAAAACCAGACACAATACAGAACAGAAAAACCACATACATACACTCATATCCTCCTATTACTGTACACCCATTTGAGCCCCAATATAAGTAACAACCTATAAGGAGCAAAATCTTAATTCCGGGCAAATCCATGACAATTTTGCTGTGGGAACAGATTTCTCTCCGAATGCTTGAGTCAGGCTGGCCCGACCTTTTTGTATGAAGCTGTGAAGGACAAATCTTTACCTGAGCATCCAGAGGCACGTTGTACACCTCAGCATCCAGCAGCACAGTGCAGGCACTGAAGGGCAGAGTTTGATTAGCCAAGGTCCTCGCTGCTCGGTAGTGAACACGTAGAACCTCTTGCTCATTAGAGACAATAAGCTTTTCCTAATTAAGATATCAACATACAAATAAACATTTAGTAAGTTAAACATTCATAAAAACGCCCACAAATTTTAAAATTTCTTTCTAGGGCTTACACTTTTGAACAGTGTGAGAAATGGGCTGCTGAATGTAGGAAGGGTTGTTCTTCTAATCAAATCCAAAATTTCAATTCAATGATGCAAAGAGTGTCCCATGGATGTCAGAACTGCAAACACCTGCTTAGCCCCAGCCTCCACTGACGGCTGAATGTTTCCACTTGTCTCAGTAAGTCCTAGTTAATGAGGATGGTGAAAGATGAAAGGTAGGAGGAGCACAGGGCTGGGATACAGGTTTGTGAGTGTTGACTGTATGAAGACTTTTACTCTAGGCACAATGGCCAAGCAAAATGCAGCAAAAAGATAATTTGCAGGATATTTTTTTTTTAAAACAACATGCAGTAACTCCCTAAATTCACAGCTTCATAGATATTCTTTCCTAAATGGAGGCAAGAAAAACAGAACTCACTTGACAAAGCTTGACTTACAGCTGTATAAAGTGAATTTCATTTGAAAATGAGAAAAAGCCTATATGACCAAAATAACTATAAATATGCACAGTTTTTTAACACATAGAAGAATGTATGTGTTTACTGCTCTGCTAATAATGGCTCTAATTTTTATCAAAATAAAAGAAGGTGGATTAAAATATTATATTGTATTTCCCATTTTTCAGAAAATAGGAAAAGGAGCACCTTTCCTTTGGTTAGAATCATAGACTCTGGGTTGGAAGGGACCTTAAAGACCATCTTGTTCCAATCCCCATGCTGTGGGCAAGAACACCTCCAACTAGACCAGGCTGCTCAGGGCCCCACACAGCCTGGCCTTGAACGCTGCCACGGATGGGGCATCCACAGCTTCTCTGGGCAACCTGTTCCAGTGCCTCACCACCCTCACAGTAAAGAATTTCTTCCTAATATCTTATCTAAATCTCTCCTCCTTTGGTTTATAACTGTACCTCACCTCTCCTTGTCCTAACACTATTTGCCTTTGTTAAAAGTCACTTTCCCTGTTCTAGATAAGCCCCTTTAAATACAGAAATGCCCCAACGAGGTCTCCCTGGAGCCTCCTCTTCCCCAGGCTGAACAGCCCCAGCTCTCTCAGCTTGTCTCCACAGGAGAGGTGGTCCAGCCCTCTGATCATGTTTGTGGCCCTCCTCTGGACTCACTCCAACAGGTCCATGTCCTTCCTGTGCAGGGGACCCCAGAGCTGGATGCAGCACTGCAGGTGGGGTCTCACCAGAGCAGAGCAGAGGGACAGAATCCCCTCCCTCACCCTGCTGGCCACGATTTTTTAACCACAACTGATTTCTTTTCAGTCAGAACTTGAACCATGTTTACAATCTTTGTGCTTCTTATTTTATACCTAGCTTTACACACTGAAATACTAAATTCAAGTAAAACCCCTCCCTCAGCTGGGTTTGTTAAGTCACACTGGAATTGTCAATTGAAAAAGCATCACACTGGGTTTGACGAGGCAGCTCCTTGTATAACTACGTGGAAGTCCTCAACATACATCCATGTCAGAATGGGGTCCTGCCTGTGCCCACAAGCAATCTGGCTCACGATACTGGCATCTAAAGCTAGGTTACCAAGAAAAGAGGGCAACCTAAAAATAAAGAATACTCCTAAACCAGGAATATTTTCTCTATTTCTGTGCTGAAACTCAGTGATTCCTACAGATGTAGTTCTAAAATAATTTTAGGCAGTTTTTGAGCAGAATATTGCAAAACATGTTTTAGTCTTAGAGCCACACGTGTCTTCCCTCTAAACAGAATCTACTATGTCTTCAATTCTTTTAACTCACTCAATCTGGTTCTGTAGTCTACAACAACCATTAGCTTTCCAAACTACAGCGTGAAGCTTCCTTCCCAGTGCCTCTAGGATAAATCTGGGACACAACTCAGAGCAATTAACAGGAAAAAGCTGTCATCTTACCAACTTCAGCATTTTGCTAACAACTGTCTCAACAATTTTCTCCCCCTGTAACAAGTTTCTCCAATTCATATATTTGGATAGAAAGAACATTACTTCTAAACATTGTTAAATCAAGAAAAATGTAGTCTGTTCACTGAAAAAGAAAACAAATCCTAAAGCTTAAATCTGGGAAATAAAAAAATAAATTAGTCTTACCCTTTCAATACTGTGCTGTAAACGTAGTTTCATCCTTACAACCTCCTGTTGTTTAAATAGTTCCTTGAGCGGGTCCGACAGTGACGGAGGTGGTGTAATCTGTGGAGAAAGTTTTATAGATAGTACAGTGAATATGTATTTAACACGCTTAGCATTGCTTATGTGACCTACTGAAAACAACCCAAGAAACAACAAGCAAGGCATTTTTTAAGAAAAATATGAGTTTTTTACTTCCATTAATTATGTGAATTCAATGTGTTTGCAATAAAAGGTTTTAAGGATTCCATACCATAAAATTAATAAACCCACGTGAAAATGGCATTTCAAGCTGTTTAGTGCTTTTAACCAGTCATTATCAGAATACCATAGCTGTTCTTTTTAAAAGGCTATACTGTAGAATATAGTAAGAATAAAACTTGCTTTCAGTTTTAAAGACTCTTTAAAGCACAGCTGTTCATTTTGAGAAGATAAAAACTGCCTAGCAAAATGCAAGAGCAAAGCAAAAAAAAAGTTTTGCTAAAAAAACCCCAAACCACTTGATATATTCATACAGAAGCAACAGCATTTTATACTGCACAAAAGATAACCAACCATACTCCTAATCTTGCAATCATGCAGAACACAGGCAAGCACAAAAAGCAGACTAGAGCCCCAGACAGTGGCTTGAAAAAGTGTTTCTTCCTGTCAGTTATTCAAATAAGTTTTTAAAAAAATCTTATTCCCTAAAAAGAAAATATTTTTTAAAAATCAAATAGACTTGAGTGACATATCAGTGCTGTTACTGATTTGCTATACTATAAACATTTTGCATCTTTAGTCAATTATAGTAAGCAACCAGAATTACTGTCTGGGAAATAATGTCTGGTCTAAGCTGTATGACAAACACTGACAAGGCACCTGGAGCCCTCCTGGCAACTGCAGAAATCAAATGCTTTTGAGAAGGAACTAATAAACATCTTGGGAGTTTTAAGGCTCCACCCAAAGTTTACTTTTCTTTATGCCAGTTCTGTCTGACAACTCAGCATGGGTTTTAACAACTGACAGGTCTAAGAGCATTGATACTGCTTTGGAAAGACCCGTTCAACCTACATGAAACACCACCTACTACCATTGATACTCAAAAACCACAGCTCAAATACATACCTGCAGTTACTATACCCTACCCTGTACCTAAGACAAACATGAAGACAAATAATTCTTTTCAAGGAAATAGATCCTTCAACTGTCAAGAAGTAATAAATCCATTATGGAAATACAGACACACTGTAGATTAAACTAGATTATTAGTATCAATCTTGCACCTATACATTCCAGTAACAAAGTGATTTATCTACCAGATATGCTTGAATTATTATTATACTGGAAGATGATTTCAGAACAACTTTTTCCCCAATGGGAAGTTAGCCAATGTCTTTGGAATTCAAGAGCATAATAAATAACTAATTGCAGTTCATTCCTTAAATTATTATATGGTATAAAATGACTATCAACTCCTTCACATTTCAAACTAGGAACAGGACACACTCCACTTCTCTTAGTGAAAACAGTTTGGCTCTCAAACCAGTAATGTTTATGACATATGCCATTTTGTGTAAAACATCAGTATTAAAAACAAATATACCCCCTGTAGTCTAGTTTTTCCTGAAAACTTTGCATTCATGGTACAGTACAACAGTGCTGTCACGGTCTTTCAATAAAATAAGACAAGATGCTTATAAATAATATCAAGCTTTAATTTTACTAAACCCAAAATGTCTCCCAATATCTCCGTTCTTTTGCTTACAGAGAAGCACCCAGAGTAAGAAGCAAGACAGAGAATCTGTCTGTAAATAATCTTTGGGTTTATGCACCTAAATTTTCCAGAAATAAAAATTTCAGAGTTGGCAAGCATTCATATCAGCTGAACAATTTCACAGAATCACAGAATGGCCTGGGCAGGAAGAGACGTTAGGGATCATCTAGTTCCAAGTCCCCTGCCATGTCAGGGATGCCACCCCCTAGACCAGGTTACTCAAGGCCCCATCCATCCTGGCACTGAACACTTCCAGGATGGGCCATCCACAGCTTCTCTGCCAACCTGCTCCAGTGCCTCACCAGCCTCATAGTAAAGAATTTTTTCCTAATAACTGATCTAAACCTGCCCTCTCTCAGTTTGAAGCCATTTACCCTTGTCCTGTCACTACACTTCAAATATTACAAAATGTTATTCCCTTAAATTTACAGATGGTTTAATTTTGCAACAGAAGTAAGAATCAAGACAGTAGAAAAAACCTGACAAGGAGTTGATCATCTAGACAGCAGATTTGTGTGGATTTCTATTTAAACATGTAGGACTCTGTTCCAGCAGATTATGCTGAGCCCTGAACACAGACTACGCTCAGACTCGTGGGACACTGACAGGTCTCAGTAACCCAAGCCATCCCTACTGCCACTGGATACATCCATAAACTCTTCACTCCCACCCAGCCCAGCGTGGCCTGCCAAAATGTACAGCTCAATACAGGGCTAGGTTTGGTTACAGTCATTTATGGAATCATCATTTTTTCCTCTCTTCTTGGAAACTTGGGAAGACTGAGCCTCAGATTCTTAAGAGTCTGAACACAGGATTTGGGTAGTCACACACCACCTGCTGGAAATCCCAGCTTGTGAACCAGCACTAGATTCAGACAAGGGAAATGGGTTTCTTTGAGATCAGAAAGCCTAACTTAGAAGTTTTGAAGCAGGAACAGACAGAGGAGCCTCTCAGACCTTCTAGTTAAAGAGACTGTTACTAAAGAGAACACAAAAACTGTGTAGGGAAAATACAAACACACAGGCTAGACTTGCAAGAACAGAGCATGAAACTGAACACCACAAAAAAAAGGTGCCCTCTGTTTTTTGTATAACCAAAATATCAAACTAGTTTCTTAAGGGCCCACGCTCCATACAGAAGAGAGGGAAACAAAGGGGCCCTGCCTGCTTCAGAGAGTTCTCTGTTCCCAGTCTGAGAATGACCCAGAAAACCCAGACAGAACTCGGCCTTGTGCCTCTGCTCCACCTCACTTGGAGCCAGCCACTAGAACAGGTTTGATTGGCAAGAGCTCAGGTCCAAGACATACCCTCCCTATCTCCAACACGTCAAAATCAATCAGCAGCTTTCCTGCAGGCCTTGCATCCTTCAAAACACCTACAACAAGAGCATCAACTCTTCACTCTATAAACCTTCAATCCCCATTTGTGCCTGCTACAGACCTCCACTCTTCTATGCCATCCAAATCACTGGCCTGCTCTAATGCTCTATTTCATGCATTTTGAAAACAAGTGTCTGGTACTACCCCTAAAATTAGATTTTACCACTTGAGTTTCTACAGCAATACTAGGGAGACTGGGCAGAATCCCTTTTACTAGAAACACATCTGCTAGATAGCCACTGGAGGGTGGCAGTGAAATCATCCTGGTACCTCCTCTCAGGAGACAATACTGATAAATACTGACAATACTGAGCCCTGTAGAACATACAGATGGAATGAACAATCTGAAAGGCAACAGAGCCCAGTACAATTTAAATTTACTCTGTTAGAAGATTCAGATTTGTTTCCTTCTGTTTTGAACTGACCTGATGTCTCCTACCTTAAGTTTTGTATTTGCACTGGTGAGAGGGAAGCCACAATTCATATGTGAATACCCTCACAGCCTTAGGTGATCTGGGCTATAAATTACAATATATAAACAAGGCTGTGGAAATGAAGTTTCAGCACACCATCTCCTGGTTCCCACCTACAGCATGTTTGAAGTTCATCAGATAAACTACACTGAATCATTAAAATTCCAGTGCAGAGAACAGTATGTTACACCAACCATTCCGAGTCTCAGAGTGTCAGAGCTAAATATATGGTCTTCACACAGACCTACACAGGGATATCTGTAACACAGGAATAATTAAAGAAAGAGTATCTACTTTCTATGTAAATTGATGAGGCATAAATTTGGTTAACAGAGAATCATTAGAGAATCAAAGGAAAAACTGTAAAACAAACTTGACAAAAAGGTAATTTTACAGTTGCTTATTAAATTGCACATTATAGGTGTAACAACACATTATTAATATTTCACCATTTCAGAGATACTAGGCACAGGCTTTATTTTCACTTTGTTGGACAATGTGTACAATAAAAACCCACTTATTTCTGAGAATTAAATGATCCTTGGCTTAACAATGCTCCTTTCTATGGTATTTGTAACAGGAATTACTATGATTGTGATTTTTCAGTGGTGACAAAATAAAATTATTAAACTGTGTACACAAGCAAACTCTGCTGATAAGTTAAATCTGAACTACTACTAATTTTTTAAACAGTATCTTTTTTTCTGAAAGGAAACATGAAAACTTTAATCAAAATTGTACATTTACACAAGTGACAGTAATTAAATAAAGCACTTAGTCGCACTGGAGATTTTTCAGACAAACAAAACCGAACTGCTTAGAGTATCTTCTTAGAACAAAACTCATGCTTTTTCTTACACTTTAATTCTAATGAAAATAACCACCAATTTCCTAATAATTTATTTTGGCTTCTCAGAATTTATCTTCTTCCTTTTTGCTTCTAGCAGCTTGGAATAACAAGTTCCACCTGTTCTCTCTAGAATATTGACAGGACCATGAAAGCATATACAAACCAATTAACTGTTTAAAACATCATTACCATCAGAACATGTATGTGTAGGGAATCAAACCAGAAATCTAAATGAGACAAAAATCAGTAACTGTAATCCTTCAATTACATATTTACCTTTTTATCAACTTGTTTTAAAGAGGGTTTTCTTTTCAACAATTAATTAAAAGCCATTGAGAATAGGAAGCACACATCCATCTCTGATATTTTCTGAACCTCTTACCAGAGATTTTGCCCTCCAATACCTAAGTTTATTTTCATTAACTGCAGAGTCCCTGTTATACACAGCAATAGAGACAGGAAGGAATTGTAAGGCAGTGCTTTAATATCGAGTCAGTAACTCTGCCTTCCTTACGGTGTCTACACACATTGCCATTTATGACAGGGAATTGAATTCTATTGCTCAGGTAGGAGATGGACCAGGGAAAAATATATGCCATGCTTCTCTACTTTCCACTTATCCCAAATTAAGCACTGAAGTGTGATGCCAAAGCAATAAGCTGTAGCTTGGAAACAGTATGTACTTGAGTAGCAGCAGCTACACAAAAAACAAACAAACAAAACCTATGCCTCCAGTGATAAAGATGTTACAGAAGCTGCAAAAGCTACTGAGAAAGATTTGTAGATTTGGGAAGGCTGACAGCCTGGTACATTGTGGCAAAGCTTGTCCCTGGTTCACTTACAGACCAAGTAAAAGGGTCATCTTACCCACATCTTTCCTCAGACTATAACTGGCCTACTAATTCCAAAAAATGAGAACAAACAGCTTGTAAAGGGAATTATGACTACCTGTGTGATGAAGCAAACATTTTTAAATTTACCCATTAAATTTCTATTCATTGCTCCACCAAAAAAATCTTCAACTCTACTGGAAAAAAGCTAAAGCTTTTTTACTCTCAAGTAAGGGTGAGTTATCTTAGACAAGCTGACATAATAACTTGTCCATTCAGAAATGGAGAGCTTAGAACTAAATAAGTGTCTCTGAACTACAGATGTTCTTCAGTAAAGACGAAAAAAACCCTTGACATTATTTAATAAAATAATGAACACTTTAGATTGATGGATTATAAAAGCTAGGACACAGCAGATAACATCTGCTGCTTTTGAGATAGATGGCAGGCACTCTTCTACTTAAAACATTTGGTGATGGACTTAGGATTTTGAAGCACTGCACATCCACCCCCCTCCAAATGAAACAGCTTTGACTGACTAGTTTTAACAAAATTATTGACAGCAGAAATTCAGAGAAGCTCTCAATAATTGACTTCACTTCTGAAAGAGTAGGCTTTACATACTTTGAAATAGAGTATTTGTCTGTGTGCCCTTGACAGGTATCATACATGGTTTGTCTTATAGTGACTGTGAAACCACTGTTTGTATTTCTAGTGAATGGGGCTTTTAAATATGGTGCTATGAATCAATAATAATTTGACACATGTCAACTTACTGTTTTCAGCAGAATATTCAGAAGCAAGTTAGGAAGAATATGGAAGTCACAAAAATAAAACCAAAACATGCCTTTCATTGTACTGTACATTGAAAGACCATGTTACTTACAGTTGGGATGCATATCTTGCTCAAGGGGTTGCCATCCAACAGGTAGGAGCCATTGAAGGTCACATACTCATCGTAATATTGAGGTGCCTGAGGAGTAACACTGCACAGCAATTTACGCTTCTCTTCTATCTTCTTCCTTATGTGCAAGTATTCAAAATAGGGGTTTGCTCTGTCAGAACTGTATGGCTGAATCTCTTCAAGTTTCAAAGAATCAACAATAGCTGCCAGTGACTGCTGGGTCTTCTCCTTGGCCTGGAGCAAAGAAGGGTTCGCTTGCACAGGCTGAGGCACACGTGACACCTTCCTTTTACGTGGATGATGTACCTGAGCATCATCATCTTCAGTTAATCTAATTCTTGCTTTCATAGATGCTAATGATTCAGACTCTTTTTCTGATGTCTGTGTGCAGCCAAGAGGATTCTGCTTGCCCTGGTTAGCGAGCAAATTTGCTCTGTTCCTCGTGATTCTTTGAGGTACTTCTTGCTGTTCCATCTTCTGATCCTCAGCAACTTCTTCTTCTACTTTAACTATTTGGCTGTATTTATGCACCTCTTCCTGTGTAATCTGTTGTGAACTATTTTCCAAGTTGGATAGAGAGGAGCAGTGTGGTGGATCATTTGCCAACACATTTTCTCTGTCTGCAGTGCAGGGGCTTTTATTAACCAAGTCATTTGTAATTCCCTTTGACATTCCTGAACTTAGCTCACAGGTGTCAGCATTGGCTTTACTATCAACAACATGCACAGAGACCAACTTTTCTTGTTGGTCTTTTTCATTTCTAGTATCTGAAGTCTCTGCTGTGTTACCATCCACTTCATCCAGCGCATTCTTACAAACAAGTTTACTGAATGTGTATGAATTCACATTTAACTGTGAACTGCTATCACTTTCAGGAGTATCGTTCTCTAATGGTACCATTGGTAAATCATTCACCCTTTCATAGCTCTGTGAAATATCCTTTGCAGAGCTCTCAGAATATACAGCAATGGGTGCATCAGTCTTCTTAATGTTTGAAGGGAAGAAAGCATTTTCCAGCTCTCTGGTACTAGTAGCATCTGTATCCAAAGCAGAAGTTGTAGTCTGAACTAGATTTTGCTGCTGTACAAATGATGAATCTTGACTGCTAATGCCTGGTAAAGAAATGTGTTTTGACACAACTGGAAGCAGCTGGATAGGCAAAGAACAAGGCGACTGTGAAGGCAAAAATGATGCTGGTTCTTGAGAACTGGAATTTCCCTTAACTTCAGCATGCTGAGGCAAAAATTCAGATACTTGTTGCTCTTTTAACGTCCTGCTCTCAGAATTATGCACTGTAATAATGCTTTTAGTATCTTGCTCTGATACACCACAACCCGAGCTGTTAAACTCATTGTTTAATGAACTAAGTCTGTCAAAAGGCACATCCCATGGTTTGGTTTGCTGAGTCACACCACTCTGACTACATGGCTCTAAATACATGTTAGAGTCTTCTGAAGGGCTCATCTGAGCAATATCTTTAATGGTACTCGTCCCCGTTGTTGCCTGCTTGTTGCTAACAGCTCCGTTTGGAGATGATGTGAAGTTTGACTGCAGAACAGTCACACTACTTTGAAAATCTCTTTCGAGTGCACTACACAGCAGTTCTGGTTTAGGAGAAGTGCTACTGTAAGTCTGAACTGACGGCAGAGAGTTCAGGTTGTTCTCTTCTGATATTCGAGGCTGTTTGCTGTGTTCAGAAACTGCAGCAGGCATGCTGCACCTTCGAACCTCTATAACAGGCCTACACTCATTTAAAACCAACTTAACATCTTCAACAGATGCTGATCTAACATACATTTGTGGGAGCCTGTTTGTGAAAGGTGGCTTAATGCGATCTGGCAACTCAGCAAGGCCATCGGCCTCCTTTTCGACAAGGGCTGGTGATTTGGCACTTGCTAAAAATGGTGACTGCGAAAAAGACATTTGGGAATCAGAACCTTCTGGCATAAAGTCCGAATCATACTCGATTACTGGCCTTGGAGTAGTTACTGTGGTATGGCAGGAATCCTCAGAGCTTGCAACAGAAACCATGGACACTGACCTGGAGCTCAGCCCCATCTTTTCACTTTCTGATTTGGGGGATCTACTTAGGTTATCTAAGGCCAATGAAGGCTTTGCAACATTGACACTTCTTGTATCTACTGACTGTGATCTATTACTTGTAGCATCTTTCTGCTGTTTTTCCTTCACACAAACATCTGGCAACTCTGAACTTTTTGAACGAATCAGTTCTTTGCCTTTTACTTCAGCTAATGAGTGTTTGGGTTTTTCCTTCATTTTGGTATGTTCTGAACAAGTGCGGTTTCTCAAACGTTCCTTCTCTTTCTGTTTTATTTTTTCTTTATGCTTTCTATGCCACTGCTCTATTTCCAGATCTTTAAGGCTAAGCATTCTTTCGAAACTAGTTTGCATTAAATCATCGTTGACTAATCTTTTTTCTTTAGGCCGAGCATCCTTTGGTGCAGGAGCTGGTTTAGGCTTAAGTTTCTCATGTTCAAGTTTTAGTTTAAGCAAACTACTTTGATGCAGTTTATCTTTGTGCTTGTCTCTCTCTTTGTATCGGTCTATATCTTTATCTTTTTTATCTTTCTCTCTACCATCTGGAGTTTTCAACAAATCATCTTTTGGTTTTTCTTTCAAAGATGACAGTTTGTCATGAGCTGTTTTATTACTTTCTGTAATACTGCATTTCTTTTCCTCTTGCATGTGTTTTGAGTTTGCCAGTGATGAGGTCTCCTTGTCTTTGGATTTGTCTTTTTTTTCAAATTCCTTTTCTTTAGTTCTATTTTTTTCTGATTTAGTATATTCAGATTCTTTTTCAGACTGTTTGACTTTTCTTTCAGTACAGTGTTTTTCTTTGCTTTCAGCCCAATGTCTGTCTTTATCGGCCTTTTCTTTATCGTGCTTCTTATCAGTTTTTTCTTTATTTCTTTCCTTATCATCAACTTTTTTAAGAGTACCCATGCTTTTTACTTTATCATTTTCCTTATGGCACCTTTCTGCTTGCTGAAAATTGGACTTCTCCTTTATTTTCTCTGTATTTTCATTTACTTCTGCTTTTTCTTTCTCCATTTTGTATTCATGTCTTAACTTTTTCTCTTTTTCTCCATGTTTTCTTTCTATCTTTTCAAGATCTTTTTCTTTGGCTGAGAATCGCTTTTCTGTCTTTTCTTTATTTTCCTTTAAATTCTTTTCCTGCTTTTCAGTATCTGTTTCTCTTTCTATTAAATGCACACTGGCTGTCTCATCTTTAGCACCAAAGCAGAACAATTCGATTTCTTTATCTGCAAGTGTAACTTCTTTTTCTTCTTTTGTATCTTTTATTTTTTCATCCTTGAGAAACTTCTCATTTTCCTTTTTGTTCTTCTCTTTTTCTCTGTCATCTTTAGTACTTCTCTCTTTCTGGAACTGTCTCTCCTTAACTAACTTATCTTCTTTTGCCACAGCTTTTTCTAGCTTTGATTTTCTGTCTGAAGAAAGAGATTCATGTTCTGTATTTAACAACGTATCATCATTTTCATCACTTTTGAAAAAGTTCTCCTTCCAAAATTCTCTGTCAAACTCAATACTTCTTTGAACCTCTTTAACATTATCTTTATGTTTGTGTTTCTCCCTCTCCCCATCCTGTTCTTTTTTGTGCTTTTCCTTTTCTCTTTCTTTGTGCTTTAATTTATGCTTCTTAAGTGTTTTACCTTCCTTGTCAATTTTTCTCAAAGTATAATCTGAATTCTCAAATGTTGAGCTATTATCTTCCTCTTTAATTTTAGGACTAGATTTTTCACCAAATTCCAAGTGAAAATCCTTTTGATGATGCTTGCTTTTTTCTTTGTGCTTGCAAGATTTGCCACTAGAACTTTCAACTAGATAATCAGACTCAGTGTTGTGATCATACCGAACTAATTCGGACTGCAATGTTATTTCAGAACCTCCTGGTGATAAGCAAGTTTTGGTGTTTTCTTGCTTTAATGGCGTTGACTGCTTTTCACTTAACCCACAGGGATGCTTTGGAGATTTTCCAGCAGTGATATGAAACAGATGCAAAGAAGAATCTTCTTTTGAGGTGAAAGACTTCTTAAAGGTTTCTTCCTCTCTAGCTTTATCTAAAGAATCTAACCCAGAAGTAGCTATATTTGTTACTCTAGCATTTTCTTTTTCTTGCTTTACTTCTTGATTCTCTTTATTTTTGCTCTGATTTTTTACTTTCCTTTTAACTTTGCCTTTTTGCTTGTGTTCATTTATAACCATATATTCTTTCTTCACTCTGACATCAGAATTGGATGTCTCTGAAACAGAGCAAGGAGAGACTATCTTCTTGTCTTGAAGTATTTCTTCATCTGAACTTTCAGAACTTGAATACAGAACTCTAGATGGTTTCTGCTTTTTGTTTTTGAATGACTTTGAAAAGACAACTTTTTCTTGTTTCACAAATAAGCTGGACTTTTCAACTTCAGTCTCATCTTCTTTCCTTGGGTCTTTTCTAAGAATATGCTTGTCATCAACCATTTTTTTAATTTCATCTTCATCATCATCTTTAAACTCATACTCATCTAGAGCAGATGGAAGTGGTGCCTTACTAGGGACCGTCTGTTTGCTGTTGTTGGCTACAGAGTCCTTTTCTGCTTCTGAATCAACATTCCCATCTACACTGGAAGGATTTACAGATGGAGCTTCTTCAGAGTCTAGAGAAAGGAAACCAAAAATTAATTGAATACTGATGGGACACTTGTCACACTTCAGGACAAAAGAGTTCAGTTCAGCAGTCACCTCTTTACAAATGAAAAAAGAATAAAACCTACCTTAAACATACAACAAACCTTCTCACTAGAATTAAGCTTTTTAAGAGAAAACAAAAGGTCATGAAATCAGAAGTTCTCCCCTCCCTTCACAGCTCTCATTTAGGCATGTAAAAATACTAATTAACATTTATATCTAATAAAAGTAATGCACTTTAAATTTTGGAAACCTCACCTATTGTGCATAATTCCTGCATAACCTCTTTCCCAAGGACAATACCCTGCACAAACAGACTGTTGAGGAATCAGTTGCTAAAGAGTAACAGGTTTCTATTACACATATGTAAAATATTTGTCTTAAGATTAATGATTTCACTAACGCGAAGTTGATTCTGTGAAGTGATGCTACAACTCTCCCTTAGAACAGAAGGACGATGCACTGTATTTCAGGTTATTCTAATGCCAAAAATGTTAATACTACATCAGAACACAGGGCAATGTGACTTTTTTTTTCTTGAAGTATAGTGAAACTTTGAATAGAAAACATTCCTAGGGGTTTGGATTTTATTTGTCTGGGAAAGAGAAACCAACTTTTACAGTCATGTGACATGATGCTCTTCTTTACGTGCTTTTCACAGATCACAGAGTGGTTGAGGTTGGAAGGGACCTCTGGAGATCATCTCGTTCAACCCACCCTGCTCAAGCAGGGACATCCAGAGCCGGCTGCCCCAGGACCATGCCCAGAAGGACTTTGAATATCTCCAAGGACAGAGACTCAGCCTCCCTGGACTACCTGTGCCACTGCTTGGTCACCCTCACAGTGAAAAGAATGTTTCCTGTCATTCAGAGGGAACTTCCTGTGTTTCAAGGTGTGCCCATTGCCTCTGGTCCTGTCACTGGGCACGACTGACAAGAGCCCAGCTCCGTCCTCTTTGCACCCTCTCCTCAGGTATTTGTACACATCAACAAGATCCCCCTGAGCCTTTGCTTTTCCAGGCTCTTCATCAACTTCCTGGCCCTTGCCTGGACTCTCTCCATTATGTCAGTGTCTCTCCTGTACTGGGGAGCCCAGAACTGGACCCAGCACTCCAGCTGCGGCCTCACCAGTGCTGAGCAGAGGGGAAGGATCACCTCCCTCAACCTGCAGGCAACATTCCTAATGCAGCCTGGGACACCACTGGCCTTCTCTGCAGCAAGGGCACATTGCTGGCTCATGGTCAAGCTGGTGTTGTTCACCATGATCCAGGGCCATTTCTGCAAAGCCGCTTTCCCAGCTGGTCAGATCCCAGCCTGCACTGCTGCTTGGATGGTTGTTCCTCCCCAGCTGCAGGACTTTGCACTTCGCTTTGTTGAACTACATGAGATTCCCAGGAGCCCATTTCTCCAACACGATGAGGTTCCTCTGGATGGCAGCACAACCCTCTGGTGCACCACTCACTCCTCAGAACGCCCAGCTCTGTGTCATTAGGAAACTTCCTGATGGTACACTCTACCCCAACCATTAATGAAGGTGTAAAACAGTATTGATCCAAGGTACACAGGCAGTTACTGGCCTCCAAATAAACTTTGTGCCACTAATCACCACCCTTCTGGCCTAGATATTCAGCCAGTTTTCAATCCACCTCATTTCTTTTACCTAAAAGATTCTGAATTATTGAAGATTCTGTGAAAGCCAAATGAAAAGTTCCTGTCTTACACTCAAGTAAGTTACTCATGGTCAAGAATCTCTTGCTTCTGAGGCAACAATTCTTTCTGTGCTCCAAGAGGTGTTACATACTCCTCAGTCTGCAGAAATACAGGAGGCAGAATTACTGCCTCCACTTCAGCAAGTCACCTACCTGGTCACCCACAGAAACCAGTGGTTGCCCCACTGGCAGGGACTTTTCTACACTGAGTTACACCCATGTGAAACACTGACTCCTGATTCATCTACTAAAGGTGGAAAACAAGTGACTTTGAGGATATTTTTCACCATCTCAGAAAACACCCTATATCGTAACAAATACGGTATTTTCCTCTATACCTTTCTCTGGTAAAACCACCATTCTGATACAGAGTTGATAAGCAAAGTGGGAATTGCTTATTAAAGGCAGAGAGAAAAGAAAAAAAAAATCAGAATACACATTTCAGATAATTCAATTGAAAAATTTAACAAACTACCTCTAAAATTAAAAGTGGAAGACAACCTTAGCAATATCAATTGTTAGCTGCAGCAAGTCTTAATAGTTAACACTGTGCAAAAGATTAAAGCCACTTAACCTCAGGTGAAACGATGCATTTATGCAACTAAATAGCTACTTTTACCTGAGCAACTGTCCTCATCATCAGATATGGGCACCTCCCTTTTCAATAGCATTTCCAATTCTTCAGTTTCAGCAACATCAACAGGTCTCTCCCCGTGCTTATTGGCTTGAAATGGATTTCCACCATGTCGAAGCAACAGCTTCACAATCTGCAGCATTAAATAAATTAACTTTTAGGTTATCCACAACATGTTTCTTGACCAACATAAAAATCCCCTGTTGCACACGAAATTTGAGTAACATGATATGCAATCCTAAGTCCTATCTATGACACTGAGACTGGAAAGCAAGACTTCAGCAACTAAAATGCAAAGTCCAGGTAGTACATACATAGTCTGCTCTTTAAAGGAAGTGAAGGGGAAGACTAGAGACAGTTGTCCTCTCTTACACAGACACAGCATCATTATAAAGCAATGCAACAGGGGCCTTTTGTTCTTGCTGTTCTAGCATTTCTTCACACAATTCATCTGGTTCCCCACCTACCAGGCTCTCTACTCCTCTGCATTTGATTCACCCTCTTGTTCCAAATTCTATTGCACTTAAGTAAGGAACAGATAAAGTTTTACAAGTAGCGGTACTATTGGTTTACACAGCAGTTCCAAAAAGCCCTGAGAGAGATCCAAGTATCTTACTGGAGGAACAAACTACCCCCACCCACAACTGCATGCGGTAAATCAAAATCATCAACTTCTCCATCATCAAGGGCAACAATTTGTTAATGCTACAGTGATACCAAGGCCACTGATATCACACAGCACAGTGTCCACTATTAATCACTTTTTTTTTTCCCCTGTGTGGTAAGAATGGGGAAATTCAGCAGACAGTGATACCTTAACAGGAAGCTTCAGAATTATTCTGGTACATAATGTCAGTGAGAGATGGCCACAGGTACCTGTACTGAGATCAGATTGGCAAGAGGCCCCATTCTCCAAGACTCTACTACAACTCTATGAAAGCTTGATCTAAAGATCCAAGATCTTTGCTTAGATACCTATAAAAAGCAGTTACTAAACAGCTAATAAAAAAAATCCCAACAGATTATCATAATTAATTTCTCTAGCTTTTCAAGAAAAACCTTTCAAACTGAACATCTTGTTTGGAAAGTGTACTTAATTCAAGGGTGTATTCCATCTTTTGCTTTATACAACAGATTGCACACACAGTAATGAAATAAAAGATACATAAAGGGAAAGCAGAGTCATTTCTGCATCTGATTTGCAGAAATTAAGAACAAATTTAGAAGCTAATGTAAAATACCTACAGAGCTCCATTTATCTTCTCCACTAAGCGCTGATTGGTAAATTTTAAAAAATAGTAAGAATATATATACATGAATTATCTATTTCAATGCCATAAATAATACACAAAAAGAAATATAGGACATATACCTTTAAATATTTATAAACATATATGCATAATATACACATATCCATAGTATACTGTTAGGAGACATTTTTCTTTTGAAAATTCTATACAGTAAAATTTTCTCAAAAAAAGTCACTGAAGTGCTTATTTACCAAGAAAGTAAAGGTGAAACTTTTAAATATTTAAGACAACAGATATTGCTAGAAAATAATCTGGCAATAGAAGTCAGATGAAACAAAGACAATCAGAACAACTTTAAGGTGCTCCCAAAACAGCAGAAGCAGAACTGTAAGACCCCACGACTGGAAAGAGGACAGTAAGGATTTGTTCTGAAGCTTCAGCATTTCAAACCACGTATTTATCCTCCTTCCACTCTCCCAGAACACTCACGTTTCTATGCCCACTACTAGCAGAATCATGAAGTGGGGTATCATCATCCAAGCCCTGCGTGTTCACGTCAGCTCCCGCTGCTATCAGAACTTTAGCAACATCATAGTAACCAACATTACAAGCTTCGTGCAGTGGTGTCCAACCTAGAGTGAAGAATGGTAGGTTTAAGACTGAAAGATCAAAGACCTGTTTTTTTTCCTCCTGTACTATAGATCTCTATTGCCTCCAAACATTTCAAAACACACTCTCACACACAGTACCTGGCAGGACAGCAACACCATCGGTCTGATGAACAATACATGCTTTATCAACTTTAAACCTCGTGCCAAATTCCAAATTTTTCTGAGATTAAACTGAATGCTGGAATCACAAATCAAATAGTAGACAACAAAATCTGGCACAAGATCCCTAGGCTAAACATTTTAGAGATTCTTTGACAAGCAAACATTTGAACTGTGTTAAGTGTATATATAAATAATACTATTCTACATGGAAGCAGTTTGAAAACCACACTACTGGAAAAAATAAGTATGGCAAATTACCATAACGAGCACTCCTTTAGAGCTACTGAACATGTACTAGGAATCATTAACAACATTTAGCAGCTAGATAATAACCTATTAATAAATAGTGACAGAGAACTTATTCTTGGTATTTCCCAGAACACTAGTAATTTTCTGTAATTTTGATTTCCACAAGTGCAGTCCTCATTTTCTGTAGCAGAGCGTCAACTGTAGATGACAACCCACACATGCTATATTCCTTACCTCAATTTCCTCTCCCCAGCTTGATGACCTCCACTTCATAGCTGACCTGAACTGCTGTTGATGCCTTCTCAAAGCCCAGTTCTGGGGAGGCATTCAACTTTTGTTTCCAACATAACCAGTACAAATCTGGAGGAGTTTATTCACGTGAACCCTGTGTCTAATCAGTAGCAGTCTTGTACCTCCACTTCATGGATGTACAAGAAACCCCTAACTTATCTAATCCCTCAGTAATGGCATTTCTCACCTTCATCCTTCACTCAACTTCCAAGCTGCCACTCATTTAAATTTTTAAAAAAGCTAAAAAAAAAAGAAAAAAAAAGGAAAGAAAAAAAGAAAAAAAAAAAAAGAAAAAAGCTTCTAAGTTATTCTAGACCAAAACACTTCTTTCTGTTTTTCATACACTAAATCTCCTCTTCAATCGTCACTTGGGTTACTCACTTCCAGCACTGTCTGGCTACCACCTCCTTCTTTCCATTTTCTCGTCACTTGCCCGTTTCACACTCACCCAACATGATAACACTCTTCTGCTCTCAGCCCTCTGATCCCTGTCTTTTATTCTCTGTATTAATTATCTCCGTAATTTACTGTTCTCCATGCTGTACTGCTTTGCTTTTCCATCCTTTCACAATGTCCAGCCTGCCAACTCTAGTGCTGGCTTGCTGTCAATATCTGCTTCCTTTACTCTTGTTCTCACACGGCAGTATCATTCTGGCAGATATCCCATGAGCAGGGTTACTTCCTCCATTACTAATTCATTTTCTGCTCCTTTAGTTCTGCCAAATCCTTAGCTAAAAAACTCTAATTCTCTAAACTACACTGCATCCTAAATTCCTACTTTTCTCCACTCATGACTCACTGCTTCAATCCTCCCCCTCTTCTTGACTTCTCTCTCTGCACAGTATTTTGAAGTTCAGCCATCTCGGCTTCTCTCTTTGGATTACCAATAGAAAAATATCTCACTTGATCCCAAACACCTCCTCCAGAATTCTGAATGAAGTCCCCAACCACTTGCTTCCAACTGATTCTCAGAACCGGCTCTCACCCACTGTCCTCTTCCTTCCATTTGCCTTTAAAATTAAGTATCTGCACTAGGTCAGACTGAGATGAAGCTATGAAGTTAACTTCCTTCAGAGCAGCCCACACAGTGCTGTGCACTGCATTTGGGGTTATACACCAGTACTCCCAGCACACCGGGGTTTTGGCTACTGCTGAACAGGGCTTGTGGACAGGCCTGTTTTTTTCTCTCCTTCCTCCTGCACAAGAGGCTGGGAGGGGACATAGCCAGGACAGCTACCTGGGGTATATACCCAAAGGTATATCCCACACCACAGGATGTCATGCAATAAAAGCTCAGTGGAAGAAGGAGGAAGGTGGGTTGCTTGGACATAATGGCATTTGTCTTTCCAAGCATCTGTTACACCTGCTGAGGCCCTGCTTCCTGGGAAGTGTCTGAACATTTGCCTGATGATGGGAAGTAGTGAATGAATTCCCCTTCTTCCTTTGCTTGCACATGCAGCTTTTGCTTTTCTTATTGAATGGTCTTTAACTCAAACTACAAGGGCTTTTTTCCATCTTATTTTCTCCCTACACCTTGTTGAAGAAGGGAAGTAAGAGAGCCTCTGGGTGGGTGTCTGGCAGCCTGCCAAGGTCAACCCACTACATCTCTTCTTGAAGGGTTTCTATTATTCTCCCTGTGATTTCTATGGGCCTGTCTTCTCCTGAACCTCCCCCTCCTTTTCTAAAATTGCTCTTGTCAACAAGTTCTTTTCATCTCCCCTCTCAACTTTGAAGATCTCACAGTGTTCTACTTCTGCTTGTTTTCTTCTCTTCCTCTACATGCCAGTCCTGGGCAGCCTCATGTTCAAATACAAATTCGGCTACCCTGTGCAAACCAAGAAATTAACAATCTCTTTCTTACCTAAAGTCAAGATTTCAGTTAATCTCATTAACTGAATTATTAACTGAATAATTATCTTCTCTTGATGTCAAGTTTGAGCTGACAATTAATTGTGCTATATAGTTCTTAGTTTCTCCCACAGGGGCCTGCTACCTCAGCTCCTCTCAACCATTCCCACTGAGAACATAATTCAGACCCATAAACCAAAACCCATAAACCTAAAAATACTGTCTATGTTACAACTTAACAAAGCTCATCAATCACTGCTGAAATCACAGCAAATACTGACATATCAAAGCTATCACTAATCCAGCAGGACTAGATGACAAGTGCAACTATACCACTCTCATCTGCCTTGGTGTGTATCAGCTGTCCCAGTGAAGACACTGCACATCACAGTGCCACCATCTTCACCATTACTAAACTTTGCATCTCCTTACATAGCCCACAGTCTCACCATTTAACTCTGCCCAGCATAATCCTACAAAGTTCAGCAAGTGTGCACATATTTCTGTAAATACCTACTGTGCAAAGGCCCTGGACACAGCTGGGTATTACTATATTGTTCTAACAATACACTATGTACTATAGTGTCCCAGTACTACCACTGCCATAGGAAATGAAAAACACAATTTGAGAATTTCTATGAAGATACATTTTTTCATTTGCATACAACACGAACCAAAAGGAAACCTCTATTAACAACTTCAGTGTTACTTTTAATTTATACAGTTAAGAGTACTTGTATTAACTTACCTGCAAAATCTTTTACATTTACATTTGCACCTAGTCTGATTAGCTCCTTGACCTGTTTAACATCCCCTCGAATTGCTGCCATATGTAGAGGAGTTTCCCCTCGTTCGTTTCTCTTGTTAACTTTGTCTTTTTGTCTTGAAGAAGAGGTTGGAGTTTTCTTTTGTGTTGGTGTTGTTTGTAAGGAATGATTTAAGGTGGAATCTATAAAACAAGTTTTTAAATGGTCACTGTTAAGTTAATTAAAATGAGATAAGTGAAAAGATTGTCAACACTTGCCTTCAAAAATAAAAATGACCAGTGAATAATTATATGTAAATAAAAGACATTTCACCCTTCACATGTATCAACACAATGCTGATTTTCAATGTGAAAAAGGGCATTTCGCAAATTCTTACTATTTTAAGCACGTTTCTAGGACAGATGAAGTCCATCCAAACTACAAGGTCCACATACTCTGGTATAAATTCTGCTGAATCAAGGCAAAGTGTGATCACGCAGATAAGTATCTACCCTGCTTCCCCTTCCTCCAGCAAAATTCCACTATATTTTTATGTAGTAGGATGCCAGTTTAAGGAATTACAGTCTGTGTACATAAATCCTCAGCTGTACCAACACAGCTGGGTGGACTGGGTAGTTCCTTAAGGAAACCTTAAGCCATTTGCTTTAAATAGCAATTTTGTAAGAGCTTTACACCTGTACAACATATGTAAAGATTTTTTTAAATACAGCTGGACCAAGGACAGTTTGAAATGGTGAATTAAAACCAAGATGTCTCCCCTCTCCCCCTAAATCCTAGGGAAATTATCCCATTTCCTCCTAAATTAAAATCCTGCTCCAAAGTGAGACTGTAAGATAATAGTTAAGCTTCAATAAAAAAAAAGAAAACATTTCAGGCTTTAAATAATCCATACAGAACAGTGTCTGAGAGGCAAAAATAATCAAAGGAAGAAATCTTCAATTTTACCATAGCTATCATAGTGCAAAGCTTTTCACATAAATACAGAAGAATTTTTCTTCAAATTACTCATCCAGGTGAAGTAAGTTTTAACAGAAGTATGAACAATTGACAATATGTGAAAAAAATCAAAGATCGTTCTAAAACATCAGGGTTCAGAATATTCTGACTAGGACAGAACCAAACAGGCAAGAGGAAGAGAACTGTTAACTTTGTAAGATCACCTGGACTGTTGTCTCTTGCTGTCATCTGCATGAGAAGTGCCATCTGTTTGCGCTCTGACAGAGGGTAACCAAAAAGAATGCTAACTGGTGCTGATTTCTTATTCCCAGCATCCTTCTTCACTTTCTTTTTCTCCGGACCTTCCTTCTCTAGAAATAGGAACATTTAGAGACTCAAACTGCTGTTCCATCACAATATTTTTCTAGAAACAAAACCATCCTCTTATGGTCTGTAAACTCGTGATTGGTGGCAGGCGATGAAAAACAGAAATTACACCTCTAACTTACTTCATTTGCATTAGTGTTGGTTACCTGTTCTATTCATATTAGGATAATAAGCTACTGAGATAAAGCCCTTAAAGCTGTAAGCAGGATTACCAAAAAATTCTAAAAGATGAAAAACCTGTTTCACAGCAGGAATGCTGTGCAAATGTTGTGTATGTCACAACTTGAACTCTCAAAGTCAGGCATTTAAAAAATTCTGTAAAATCAGCTGGTAAGCTTTCAGCATTGAACACAGATCTGGGACTACGCTCTCTTCTACTTCTCTCAAGACTCCATGTTAAAAATGAGCAAAAGACTATTTAATATTGGTATCTGCTAAGTAATTGGTTAAAAGATTGTTTCTCTCAAACTCATTCTGTTATTTTATCTTAAGGCAATTTCTTCTCCAGAATTCATATCCTTCAAAAACATACAGCTATTTTATATACATAACTTCTTTCCTTTTATCAATATTTATGGAAGCTGTTTAATATTTCATCTCCATGTTTTAAACCAGGAGCTAAAATTACACATCTGAATAAACACATTAAAAACAAAACAAAAACTCCCACGAAAACCAAGAAACCCTGTCATCTGCAAAAGCAGAAAACCTTAAAGGACTCCACTGAGGAAAACTTCTTTGACCTTCTGCAGAGAGGTAAAAATTAGAAGCTTAAGTCCCTTTGAGGTTCCTAGTTATCTTTTCACTTTCTACAATTCTGCCTTCTTTCTTGTTTCATTTGTTTCCTCTCGACTCATTTTCTGCCTTCCCAGCCTTCTCTAAATCTCATTTTCTAGGCCTGACTACAGACACAAGCTCTACTAAAGCAATGCTCTTGAGGCACAGGAAGGCACATCAACAGTTTTTGTCTTGAATTCCATACTGACCCGTAAGAAATACAAGATTTTACAGGCTAAACAACTACAAGCATCAGTATTTTAAGAATGGAAAGTTACATACCTACGTACGTATTTTAAAAACCTCTATAAACTTATCCATCATGTTTAAAAAGGAAACAAGATCCCTCTAACAGAATCAAATGATGATTTTTTTCCTAAACTGCAAGCAACTCATAGTCTTGAATACCTAAAAAACTAATTCAATATCCAAATCAGCACTATTTGTGTTGTGCCCTATTGGTAAAAACACCTGCATAGGAAAATCAAAAAAATCTTTACAATAAAATTGTACTTTAAACTTTTTCACCGCAAGTATGCTGTTCTCACTGCAAGGATAATGTACAGCACACTCTTTATTGACTAATTTAGTACTTCTATCAAAATAGCACATTTCAGGTTGACCAGTATAATCAGCTGTTTCTTAACATATGCTATTTACTGCTCATGATTCTTTCCTTGAAAAACACATTCATCTTCATTCTGAATTATTCCTTACAATAATATAGCTATTTTCAGCTTGAGAAAATATGATATCAAAAGAAATTAAATAAAGCTTTTGATTATCCAGCTTTTACTCTTTTATCCATTGGGGTTATTTGGGTTTTTCCTTTTTTTTTTTTTTCCTCATCTGCACAATTTCTCCTGCCTCATGTTCAGTGTTGCATTTCAGAGGAGGGGTAAATTATTCTTCTATTACACTTTATTAACACAGTGTTTGCAAAGCATTTCTAGATCTTACCAATTTAAAGTACCAGATAAGAATACAACTGTTCTCACCAAGTTATACTGTAATTATGCACTTACCACTCAAAAAGAGACACAGTTTTACTAAAATGGATATGAGACTTCATATGTATTTTCAGTAAGTCTAAACAGTACAATGAACAACAATCAATATGATCAACAAAAAACCTAAGTAAGTCTCGAGACTCTAGCAGGTGCACCTGCTAATCCATTTACTGGAGTATGTTCTGGACAAGACTATTGCTTTTCCCCCCAAAGATCTCATGGATATGACCTGGTTCTGAGTGTACAAGGTAAAACAAAATAGGACAAGAGGAGTGGAAGAAAGCCAAAAAAAAACCCCAAACAGGGAGTAGGGCATATGAAATAGAAAGTCTGATACATCAAAAAATAAATCAATGTTCTGAGACTACCATCACACAGTACACTACACCTTAACAGGAGGAGAGCAACTTAACATTCAGCAACTTCAGCTTTTTAGCTATTCTTTGTCTTGTGGTAACAGAAAAGTTTTCACAGCTGTGTACTTGATGTTTCTACAGTTTGAACAGTAATAAATTCCCTAATAGAGGAATAGTATCAGTTTAAGACATTAAGTTTAGGTTGAATTTAATGTATAAAACTGACTCCTAAACTCAATTAGCTGGTTTGGTTTGTTGCTGGGGTATTTTGGAG